>JAQFVV010006205.1:6591095-6774939 GCA_028023455.1 Epiperipatus broadwayi | reverse complement strand
ACATTTTTGCCATATATGCCACAATTATTAATAGATGCAATATACTTAGAATTATGATTGATTGCATGCTTAAAAGATCAGGCTTTAGAAATACATTAAAAAATACTAAATGTGTGCTGGGTTATGCATAAATGGAATTATATCTGATAATAAAATAGCTAGATTATGCCTGCCTTGTCGAGTCCATATCCAGAAATTTCATTGAATCAGAGGATCATATGAAGGTTTGCTCCTATAACTAGTAATGAACTTATTACTATCAAGCAGAAAATTCATTTGCACTGATAATATTAAGAACAACAGTGAAGATTATCTGAATATGTATATGATAGATATGTCCACCTTGATGTGACTATCCAGAGAGTATTCGACCAATCCATTTCCATGAAGCAGGAATGAATGTCTGCTTGAGGAATAAAAGTACAAATTAATCAAAATATAAATAATCCAGCAATACAATTTATTTAAAGGAGGAACAAGCAATAAATAACTTAATTATTAAAGCCTTGAAATTAAAAGAAAACAAAAACAAGCATGAGTAGCCACATTATAAGTTTAAACAAGTGGTCACATATTACTTGACTTGCCTAAATTAAGACTTAAATGGTTTATCCAGTTCAGATACTCGTAAAACAAAAAGATTAATATTCCCTGCTTAATTGAAGGTCCATCCCAGAGATCATATGTACACATATTAAGAGATACATTATACCAGGGGTGGGCAATTATTTTGGCTTGGGTGCCACAGAGTTTGGCAGAGGGTCGCATCGGGGCCGCTTATGGAAGCGGAGAACTGCACCTTTTTTCATGACCCAATAAACATTGCATTATTCCCTGTATTACCAAAAATATTTGTCCATTCTTCATTAAATACATGACATTCATCACCAATTTTTCATTTTTTCGGAGGGTTCATAGTTTCACTAATGTTGGAAATGTATATATTTGCTAATGCAAAGACAAAATTGAAATTAACCAGATCAACTGGAAACGCACTGCACATTGTATCTACACTGCACATGTGTATTAATGTAGCCATCCTATTGGAAATACAAGATGAATCTTCGGTCATGCATGGGAAGGAAATCTCAGTTCAAGGCAAATTTTGCTGATTGTCTTGGTGGGCCGCATGTGGTCCTCGCCACTCTTTGCCCACCCCTGCATTATACCATAGCTCGAGATTTTTGTAATTGAGATATATATATTTCTAATGAAATGAGGCTAATGTAAATTAAATTATATATATTGTACTGGTCATTTTTGATCACTGAGGGTGTCACTAGGTCCCTAATGACCTAGAAAATTTAATTTATAGTGATCAAAAGTGATTGCCACCAGCTGACCCAGGGAGAGAAAGATCTTTTAAAGATTGTTCAGACAATTGAGAAAAGACGAACATCAGCCAAAATCTAAATTTTAAAGTTTATTAAATGCAATCGAAAAATAAAATTCAGGCAAATATGAAAAATTATTCTAAATTTCTCTAGCTTATTAATCTGAGAATGTATGTGAGTATTGAAACATTAGATGCCCTGGCAGATAGGTTCATTTTTTCACCTATAATTTTAAAAGAGGGATTTATAATATCTTCCTGCTAGTGGTTTATAAAAACCAATTCTAGTTTCCCTACTTGGATATTTCTAAAATAAAGTCTCGTAGAGAACACAATGAAACTAGGCGAGCTTTCCTTGACCCGGAATAAAGCATTGGGACGAAGAATGTCGTATGTTGACAGAACAGCTCATGATTTAACCACATTCAAGGTTAGCCCAATATATGACAAGAAAAACAAAAGATAATCTTATGTAAAAATGAAATCTGATATAGAAAAAACAACAATACACTCGATAAACTGCCAGCCAAAAGATTTGTGGTCTTCAGAAAAATACAAACCTAGTTTAACTAAATCAATTATAATGAGAAGCGACAGATGAGTTTTAAAAAATTACTAATGCCCAAATATCTCGAAGGTTAGAAATATTAAAAAACCCTAAGCATATAAAAATAAAAACTCCCAATACACTCCCAGATAAATGCATTTAAAACAAACATGAAATCTTCAAACTAAGATTCCAATATGCACTATAAATAGAAGCATAACAAATGCTCTAAATATTTAAGTTTTTTTTTTAAGATTGGAGATTTAAGCCCTGGTGTAATATGAAAACTACCTCAAGGCATAAGGTTAAATCTGTATGATGTCTTTCAGCATCGCTCACAGTTTAGTTCTCTTTAAATTTCTTATGTAGATTTTATCTTCCATTTATAAGTTCAGGAGTCTGAAGCCAATCTTTGAGTCAATTCTGGATCAGGCTTTTATGACAAGATCTTGGCAGTATGGTCTGAAGCTCTGGAGTTTGTATTGGAAGGAAATTAGCACTGCATATATGGATGACTGCTACTTAGTAAAAAGTAATCCAAGAAATATCAGGTAAGGCAGCACAGCAATCCGAATAATTATCACCAGCGAAATAAGATTTGACAGCAGAAAAGTACTTATAACAAGCTGCATCAGAAAAAAATCAGTCTGAAATCTGGGATTATGTGACCATTATCTCCTATGTCATCGTTAATTAGCCATTTTTGACCAGTGCAAATGTCTATCTCAAACTTAATCTTCATTTAAAAAAATTCTGACCAGGCCTCTTATTCATAATTTTAAAAAAATTAATGTAAAAAGAAATCTCAGCCTTTTTTCTTTGAAATTAAAATAGATTACAAAGAAACTAATGCAATTTAAAAACAAAATTAAAATGCTTTGTTCTAAAAGGATTAAAACTTTTACCTTTAAATTAGAATCTTTTTACAAATTAGATTTAATAAAAAATGTCAAAGGAAACTTATTTTTAAACTAAAAGTAAAATCTAGTGAAGACAAACTAAAAATCACAGAATTTTAAAATATAGCTGCATATGTGCACTGTAACATATAAAACTTAAATAACTTTATAAAAATTAGTATTAACTTTGTGATTAAACTTTTGAAGCAGATAAGGCATCTGGTTCAATATATTGTAATGGGATGGGGGGGATCAAAAAATAGTGAACCTGGGGTGATGGAAAAATCATTTTCACCCCCCAGATTAATACAAAATCAATCTATAATTTACAAAATTGTCTATAAGTAATATAGTATTTTATAAGAGCACAAGATTAGAGAATCTCTGAGCATTGAGAGATCAGCCAGCTACTAAAATCATAACCATATATCAAACAGCATTATCAAAAAGTAATTATAAGTAATACTCAAAATAATTCAAATGCCATTCATTATCATTAATGGGGATAAACAAATCAGTACAATATATCAACAGTCAATCTTGTGACTGGATTGAAAATGGGTCTTTTTTAGACCAGGCTAACTATTGAGCCTTACCCATCTTGGGCAATTGTTTAAACAACTTGGATGCTCCAGCTTAGGCCCATCATTAAGATACACTAATCAGAAATTGAAACAGTAATGCTGGGACATTAAAACTTGCTGATCATCATCAATGCTCAGGCCACCTGTACTGGCCAACTATAAACTTTACCCCTAATAAGGCTAAACTAAAATAAAAGATGGTGCATGGGCTTTAAAGAGTATCCTCTTTTGTGCCAACCAGGATGATTAATCATCGCTGGATGCCCCAAAGCACTAAATACACACTTCCATTTATATATTCATCCCATGCCTGAATCTAGCTCAGAGAACACAAGCTCTATTACTGTATGTGACCAAGAGATGATTGAAACAATTTTTTAACAATTAAATACAAGTTTATTAATAAAAAATAAATGATTATGGTCTTAAAAGGGTTCTGATTTTGAAAAGTATACATAATTATATTGAACCGGATTAATATCCGATTCAAGGGTTTTTACTGCCAAAATTAAAAACAATTTTTTTTAAATCTTATCTAATGTTAAAAATTTTTTTTAATTATTTAAAAAGAGTATATGTATTAAAACACCTACTCGTTTATATTTAAATTTTATCGTTTTAATGTTTATAAAATTGTTTTTAAAATAGTTTTCTGATACCACTTGTTTTTACCTTTTTTTAAATCAATTTGATTAAAAACAAGCTGGTTACCTAATTACATTCCTGTTGCTTTTATTTTAATCAAATTAAGTTTATTCTAAAAGCAGAGATTTAATTTTATGTTGTTTTTGTTCAAAATAATCTCTGGATAGAATTCTTCATTAGGTTGAGCGGGAGATTAAGATTAGCACCTTCCCTGAGGCATAGAATTCAACAACAAGGCTAGTTTTCACAGGAAATCAAGTGGAGGTATAAATAACACCAAAAATTTCATGTTATTCTATTCTAGAGAGATTCAATAAGTCAACACTCCAAAGTGATTCGTTCAGCTTCTTATTTCCAATATTCATTCGGATTAACCTTTTCAACTTTTGTACCATTAGTAGTTTGAACATTTAATCCTTAAAAGCAAAATTTGCAGTTACTAAAACAATTTTGCTTTCTCCAGGATTCCAAAATATACTGCTATACATTTTATAACCAACAATGTCATGCTAGTTTAACTCAAAAGATGGACCCATGCCTGCCAAGTATCCTTCAATCCTGCCATGAACATCTAAAATAAACAAGACCCCTCTACCTTGCCACTGTCAAAGGATCTGAAAATGGATTAAAATAAATGTATGCATTCTATGTGAACTGTGCTTTACTGTAAGGTAAAATTTTCTTTTATTCTTCCCAGGGTAAATTTCTTTTAATTAAATTTCCGCTCAATCTAATTATAAATCTGTATTCATAAGCAATATTTAGCCTCATATTTAATATTTGCTGTGTTTTCTTGTATTTTGTATTGTCTCTTAGAATATTAGTTTTAAGATTCCAAATTTGCTTTCAATTTTTGTTTATTGGAGAGTGACGAGAGAGTTTTTATATTTTTATGCCTAACTTTTTGTAAATGCTTTAGAAGTCGTATATATTTCAAATGCTTACCTGTAATTATTTTAGTAGCCAATAATTGATTTTAAATACTGTGTTTGCACTTTTGCAAACCACCAAAAATCTTTTGGCTGGTGACTTTAGTGTCCTAGTTTTCCACAGGTGGAGACTCTGAAGGTGGAAACTAGAATTGTTTTTCTTTGTAATTTTATAAGTCATCAGCAGGAAGATAATATTTATCCCTTTATAAATTACAGATGAGAGAGACTTGTTCTGCTAAAGTATTTAAAGCTTTAATATTTTTGTACTCTTGCACTCTCCGATAGATTTATTTTGTATTTACGTGTGGCTTTAAATTTATCAGAGTGTGTACTCAGAATTTGTCTTTTTAAGTTTATTTTTCTTGAAATGCTTGGGCAGATGTAACTGCTTTTCTAATTATTTGTTCATCTCCTATTGAGACCTTTAATTATTATTATTAGAATAGTTTTTGCCAATCGTTTGGTTGGGGATTCACCAGTTTTAAGTGTTTGTTTTCCTTTAATTTTAAATCATTTTTTGGTTGTTCTTGAGGTAAATCAATCATCTTTATTTTAAACGTAATATTAGATGCAGCTTCTACTGGCATATGACATTCATGGTCCCGACATATTTTTCAGGCCTCGAAAAGCTCGTTGGTGCTAGTTTCGTTGATTTATTTCAGGAACGTATTGTTTACGTATCTGAATGGGAAAACCAATGTTTGGGTGAATCCTCTGTTGAATGAAATTGCTTCCTCCCTTTATAATTCATTATTAGAAGATCAGTAGGTCTGCCAGAGCATTGCATTTAGTCTTTCTGGTATATGCCTGATCTAATCCTATTTGTTAACTTAGAAACTTTTCTTATAAGACTTAATAAAATTTTTAAAATTTGTTTAAACTTAATTTGGCTGACGTTTGTCTTAGCGCTTTTGTTGCTCAATTGTCTAAAGTTTTAAGATCTCTTGTTTCTTCCTGAGTTTAGTCGATGTAAACCATCATCATCATCCATTCTGATCACAGTAAATAAATTTTCCAGATACATAGTTATCTGGTGGTGCCCTCTGCGATCAGAATAGATTGAGTGTCCGGTACAATATACACACTAAAATTTTTACATTGATTTACATGATTAATAAATTAGGTTTACTTAAAACCCATTCAGCACACAGGCATGTGGCTTGATACAAAATAAACATGTTTGAATTTGCACTTAATTTTAAAAAAATGATAAAAAATTTACATATAAGTGTCTATCTTATTTACAATACAATTGACATATATATGCACACATGTGCATGTTCGTGAATTTTCTAAACATTTGACTTGTTACAAAATAATTATCAAAATCTTAAATGATATAGAATACAATAAATGATTAAAGTTCCAGTTAAATGAAATAATTTTACATACTAGGTTTACTGAAACACATATATATAATTTGCACAGATGTGCAAAACATTAATTTATCTACAATAAAATTATGAAAGATTATTTTCACAATTTAATCTCTTTGCTGAATATAGTCTTTTTCTTTAAAATAAGAATTATCAAATTTTTGACAGTTAATTGATTTAAAATGTCTTTCTTTTTCTTAGTCTAAAAGATTTTTGGAAATCTTTTTCTTGACTATTAATTATAACTTTGTTTGTTCTTTTTTTTTAAAATTATAAATATAACTGTAAACAGTTTTTTCTTTAATAAATGATTTTAAACTAATATCGTTTTATAGAATAAAAAAAATATAAATTTTAAGACATCTTTCTGCTTGATTAGTTAATGCTGATGAAGTAAGTAAGGTGAGGTAAGAAAAGTGAATACGTGAACAGCAGCTCCCCATGCCATGATAAGTAGATAGTCAAGCGTGGATTATCAAGTACCCAATGCTCCATGATGTTATGAAAAAATACCTCATTTTTAAGCACTGCCCCTTCTAAGTACCTAGACAGATCATCCTCAAATAGTATCTAGAAAAAAAGGCATTGAGCCAACCTTGCTCATCTCTGTGAGACTTAGGGGTATAAATGAGTTCTATTCATGAGACCAAGGCCTATTCATGAGGCCTATATATATTCACCACCGGACAACTCTGGGAGCTCAATATCTAGGTCTAGACAGTGCTGAGCCTATACTTCAGAACATCATGAACACACTGCATCCAGACAGCCCTGTTCAACTATACACCCACCATAAGCATAAAAAGTACAAATTCACGCATCATTTTCAAAATGTAATTTTACTAAAGAAATTTCAAATTTTATCATATATAACTTTACTCACCACAGCTGTATATATTTTTATCTGTTCTTTTCTGCCTTTAGATACATCAGCATATACATATAATTGCTTCTTCAGCAAGCTTAGGTTTCCTGGTAAGTTTGATTTTAGGGATCATCATCAGTAAAAAGTATAATCCATGTATAATGTTGGTCCGTAGTTGGTCTCCCATCTGTGTAGAACTTCCAGGCAAGCAGCTGTCTTGGTTTGATAGATTTTAGGCCAGCAACTGTCCTCTCCCTGTTTAAGACTATGAATTTCAGCATAAAAAAGTGGGTCACTTTCTCCATGTGAATTCAAACTCCTGCTAAGGAAAACAGTCTACTATCTTGCCTTCAGCTACATCAGTTTTGGTAGCTATTCTGCAAATTCTATGGTCAGCTAAAACCAACTGCTGCACTTCATCAAGTTGCAACAAAATATTGTAACCAACTTTTCAGCTGACCGTTCTTACAAAAATTATCATCCAGACTGTTCTCTTCAAAAATCACTATCCAGACGAGCTAATTTTGTTATCAGCCCTTTTATTGTATCATCTGAGGTGATAACAACACCTTGATTGAAAACAGTTTTATTTTTATCTCTAATCCCTTTGAATCTACATACATGTTTTAATTAATTAAAAAAATTTCAAAAACAAGTATTGTGCTTTTACATTTCACAATTAGAATTACAAATAATATTTATCAGACTTTTTTAAAATATTTAATTTTATAATAAAATATTATTTTAAACCCAGAGTTATTTAACCCTTTACTTATTATTTTATTTTATTTTAGGAAATATAGAAAAATATCCACAAAAATTTATTCTGTGTTTATTTCTACTTTTCCTTTATTTTACATATATATATTCACATACACTATATTAGTGTATGCTATGTAACCCAACAGGTTACAATATATATACTTGTTCCTTCGAAAAAATATAAATTAACATTGTTTTTTAAAACTAATTCAACTTATTTTTCTAAAAATAAAAAATCTGGTTTTATAATCAAGAGTAAAATTTCAATTGAAATGCATGACTGATTATATCTTAGAAAACAAATTCTTCGAGCCAAGTGAGAAAAGAGGGATTAAAACATCTCTGACCTTTTCATTAATTAGCTTTATTTTAAGGGAAGTTTGGGGGGGGGGGGTGATTCTCAAAAATTTAAATGAAAATGTGTTTACAAAATAGCCCTTAGTCACCTCATCCTCAAATAATAAATCTAGCATATATGTAAGACTTAATCATTGCATCTAGAAATATATTCATCTAGAAATATAAAAAATCATTTTTAACAAATACTGATTAGTTTAAATATGATGATGTAAGTAAAATAGCTTTGGGGTTAAACTATGTGTTTTGATTAATTTCCAACATTTTGACAAAATTGCATCCATCATTGCCAAGGCTGAGTTTTAACCATTAGATCTCAAATAGTAACAAGATTGAAGGTGAGGTCTTTGAAAAGTTAACCTTGACAATGGCGAATACTATTTTGTCAAAATGTTGGGAATTAATCAAAACTAACATGGTTTAACCCAAAAATTATTTTATTTATATATAATATTAAAGAAAAATAACACAATAAATAAATAATACCAAGTAAAATAGAAACATCATTTATATATGAATTGTTTTACTGATATAAAAGTGTAGTGATCTCATGACTATAATTCAATATTTCTGCAATTATCTTCACGAAGAATTTAAAAAAAAAAACATGACAAGATATGAAGAGCAGCATATAGGTATGATAACATGAAGCCTTCATGGTACAATTAAAATGGTCCTGGATCGTTCTTCAGATATTAATACTCAATTGGTTATTACGGAGACAGGCTGGTTCTTCGAAATAGCATATGGCTGAGAGTGGAATAATTGATTAGGTAGTTATTTCTTCAATAAAGGCATGACAGGTTAATAGTCTGAATTCATTTACTACAGTAAGAACATTGATGCAGGTACACTGGCCAGCATTCCAAACTTATACTAGCCTGAGATGGTGATGGGGAAGTGAACACAAACTTCTACTCACAGGTTCGCATTATATGCGGTTCCAACAGCCAAAAAATTAATGGACTTAAAACTTGATGGATGGAGATCTTGTTGTTAGGCTTGAAGAATTTTTATCAAAGAAGACCAATTTGAATAAATTTTTCTCATCGAAAGAGCAGTTTGAAAAATTTTTCTCAAAAGAAGACTCTGATTGAAGAATTTTTTTCAACAAAAGACCAGCTTGATGAATTTTTCATCAAAGAAATGAGCCTGTTTCTACATTTACCTAGGTATTTATATTATTTTTCAACAAAATTAATCCAGATTGGTTTCAATTAAAAATATTTTAGCTGATAATAATTTTGATCAGCTTAATTACAATTTAATTTTCTATTTGCTTATTAATTATGAAAATTTTCCAAAATTCCAAATATCTTTTGTTTATTTGCATTGTCCCTGCAATAATCAAGCATCAATTAATACTTTTTTACTGCATGGTCAAACGTTCTTATAAATATATAATACAAAGCAATTACCTTATTTTTTCCATTAATTAGATAAGATTTCAATAACAATTATAAATTTACCATATGCCCTATAATTAATCTACCTTTATCAATTTTATTAAAATACAAAGTTGAGGAATTTTTTTTAATTATACACATTGGAATTTTCAAAAATCTACTATATATTTGAACATTATTAATTATTTATCTAATTTCAGCTGACTGTTTTGACTCTTTTTAACATACACATGCCTTTAGTAAAATTGATAAAATAAATTTTTATTTTCCCTATAACAGTTTTAAAATTATTTAAATACAAATTGGTCTGAAGCATATATATATATATAGCTTCAATATTCAATAAGACTGGTAAAATCTGTTGGCATATACATATACTATTTACAGATTATATACAATAATATTTGCTATACCATACAACTGATATGTTGACATGGTGTAGCATTTAGCTGCCAGGCAATTATTGCTGTAAGGATTGCAGGTGCCCTTCTAGATTTATCTAACACTTCCAATTGTCCATGACAGTTGTGATAGCTTGTATCATCTGTTTATGATATAGCAGTGTCCAGTTCTAACATGAACTTATCTTGCTGATTATAGAGGATATGCATATTGCTATTCAGGTCTGACACTAATTTATTGTTGTTTCCCCTTTATTTCCAACTGGACTATTTATAACCAGATCCCCATCCATAATGAAAACAATTGGATTCACTGAGTATCATCACCCAATGATCTATTTCTGCTATTGGATATATTTTATCTATTCATATGTCTATTGGTCTGTGGTGATAAATGCTCAATCCAATCAAGATAATATGGAATCTGGATTAGACCATTAGTTGAAGATAAATTGAGATATAACAATTTCCTCCTCTCCCCACAGTTAAAATTAATGCTGGAGAATATAGTCATTCAGATGCTTTGGTGGCTGTCTTCATTGATTTTGGCTTCATTAGGGATGATCTTCATTAGCAGGTTCAGTGTCTTCATTTGTAGATCTGGTGACTGAACTTTGTATACTCATCACTGCTGGCTGATGACTATTCACTATTGGTTAGTGACAATATAGTTCAATATTAGATGTTTTCTATGCCTATGGTATTACTGTTCATCACTTGTTTCAACAACCACTGTTTGCAATTCTTTTAATTTGATCATAATTGCTTAAACATATTTGGTAATTCTGTTAAACACATCACACAACTTGAGCACCTATCTGCATTTTAGCACTTTTCATGGATTGTCCTGGGTTCAAACCCATTATTAATCACTTTTAGACTTTTTCATTTTATTTTTGACAGCTGTTTCATGTTAGTCACTATAAAGACCAAATGATTGAGCAATTAGACCTGATAAATTGCTATGTTTACCAGGAGATACAAGAAATAAATAAATTGTTTTATTAGACATAACTTGTTTGACCCCAAAGTGGTATTTGATTGCCTTGATAATCAATAAATAATCTCCTTCTAGGAAAAAGTTTGTGAAACTGTTATACTCACAAGTACACTGACTGTGCCAAATCTGTTGTATTTATGTGTAATTGTAATAAACACAGATTCATAAAATATTTACAAGACTATTTAAATCTATTGGAATATATATACTATTTAAATTAAATACGTTTACTATACCGTACATCTGATATGGTGGCTTGACAAAGCATTTAGTTGCAGTGCAATTTTTACTATAGGGGACTTTAGCTGCCCTTCTAGATTTACTTAGCATTTCTAATTGTACTCCAATAGCTTTCTTAGCTCATTGTTTTAACCATGTAGTAGGCATATGTACTGCCATTCAGGTCTGACAGTAATTTGTTGTTGTCTCCCTTTGCCTCTAACTGTATTGATTATTTATAACCAAATCCTCATCCATAATGAAAATAATTGAATTCACTGAGCATCATCATCCACTGGCCTGTTTCTGACATCTATTGGTCTGTGTTGATGAATCCTCAATCTGATCAAGATTAGATAGAATTTGGACTAGTTAAGTTGAGATATAGCAAGCAGCCCTATATCTAAATATATATTTATTAAATAATTCTGAATGGTTATTATGAATTGGTTAATTGAAAGAAAATCCTAAGCTTCTGACTTGAAAATTTTTCCATTATGCACAAAGCTGGACTCAAATCCCAGTTTGTGGTATTATAGACGGATGCATTAATACTAAGAAGAAACTTCTTTTGATCAAATAATTCAATTTTACAATACAAATGAATACAATACATATTCACCATAATATTAACATTAAACAATGACAAACTAAACCATCATTTTTTAAAAAATATATATGTTCTCCAATATTATAAATAAATACATAAACTTATTTCTTTCCAAAAACTTTATTTCTATATTTTATGAAAATATATATAAATCCACATATACACCTTCCAACGTTTCAACTGTTTTTACATCATCATTATTATTATTAATGTTATTATAACAAAGAGATTTTTATATTTAGAGTATTATGTAAAGATATGTGTTTTTTTAAATTGTAGATCCTTAAAAATGACTGTAATAATGATATAAAAAAACAGTTGGAAGATGTATAATATGTGGGTTTATATTGTAACCGAATAAATAAAAAAATGATCAAAATAAATTTACTAGGATAGCTGATATACAATTTATAATTAAATAAGGAAGACACTAATCTATGAATAAGAATATGGAAATATATATCATAGTTTAGTTGGGCGTCCATTTGTAACTAATTAAATGTAACACCATAGCCCGTTTGCAACTATCATAAACATTAATCCAGTCACGCTAGTAATGAGATAAATAAATTATCCTATTTCTCAACACACAAAATAAAAAATGAAAATTAATCACTGTCATCATTTAAGATTTAAAATATTTTGATATTGGGAATTCATTTTAGCTAACAAAATATACTAGCCATTGTCATCAGATAAATCAATACTAGCTAAAGCAACTGAATAAAATTACTGTGAAATCCATGGAGTGCATTACGCTTATCTCCAATAATAGGTTCTTTTAACGAAGAATCGTTCCCATTTCTCTTTCCATATATATAAGACCATTCATGGTCACACCCACACACTGGCACTATTTATAATAACTTTTATTCAGCTTAGCTAAGTACATGTGTTTTTCACGGGCGCCGCTAGATTGTTTTAAACCTAGATAAATATCTGTCTATAGTGTACTGGGTTCAAACCCATTCGGTACATTTTTTTTACTACACATGGCCTAGATGACTAACGAACATCAACAACAAAAAAATGACATTCTTATATTTTATCCATGTCAATAAAATTATAAGATCCCAATACCATAAAATTTATATATCCAGCTCAGTTTAAGTATATTATATACAAAAAATTAAATGTGTGTTTTAGATCCAATATGTAAAAAACTTTAATAAGTGTTAGTATTAAATGCACACCTTATATAATTCGAATATGATATATTGAACAATTCTATAAATAATAACAATTTTTATTAAATCTTCAAACGTTTTTGAAGGCTTACTCTTCATTATCATATATCAAAAATATTTATAGAAACTTGCAGACAATTTTTGCTCGGGGTTTAGTGTGTGTTTTCATTTGCCCCATAATCTGAATAGGTGTATAAACAACACCAAATATTATATTCTTCCAGTACAAGCACAGCAGGCAGTCTACAAGATTGCATGTAGCGAAAACAATTGCCCGGCTGCATATTATGGGCAGACAAGGGCATTGGTTCAAACAAGATTATCCCAGCACATGTATGCGTACAATAAGGCCTTAGCAGACTTATCCCACCCATCGATTTTTGTTCAGCATGCAATGGCGGTGGGTCATCAATGCGGACCTGATAGGCCAAGAGTTTTGTGTAGGGAGTGGAGTGATTTGCGAAGAAAGGTTAAGGAGGCATGTTACATCATTTCGGATGAATACACAATGAACAAGTGGGAGTCATTTTATGCCTTGTCAGAGAAATGGCAAGTGTAGGCGCTCTGATTCTAATTTGCATATTTACCCAGTTTGGTCAGATATTTGCATATCAGTATATCGTTGAAAAACGATGAGATTGTACTTCTTGATAATGAAGGGTAAGCCTTTGAAAACGTTTGAAGATTTAATAAAACATGTTATTATTTATAGAGTTGTTCAATATAATTGTTCAATATATCATATTCGAATTATATAATGTGTGCATTTAATACTAACACTTATTTAAGTATATTAATGAATCGAAATATAACTACTTTTAACAATGACTTACAAAAAAATATTGGGAAGACCATTACTTAGTTATATGGCCATTAAACCTAGTTACTTAATTTGCTTATTCATCATAATATAATGAGGATGATTCCAGCCACAGCTTTTATAATGAACTCATAACAATAAATCTATATAAGCATATAGGCACTTTCTTAAAATCATCTTATATTAAACTGGGATTTAATTATAATACTCACTAGCATTTATATATGTTTATGGTTATTTACTCAAAATACTTTTATAGTTAATACTATGATTCAATCATCAATATTTACCAGTGATGATGAATGATCATCATAAATCTCACCACATGATATTCAACTTTTTATAAACCCTATTTACTAAACATTAATTATTTTTAAGATTTGATTTAATGATTATTATTTATTAAGCGATGATGGTGGTCATAACTCTTGGACACAACATAATTTTAGCTTTTTATTAATAACATATAACTACTTAAAAAAAAACTTGGTTATATGTCAAGCGTAATCCTTAAACATCCTTATATGTAAATCAATATCTATGCTTAACATTTATGGGTGATGATGATCAATTAAAATGATAGACTCAAGAGAGGAAAAAATATATCAATATTAATAATAATAACTCGGAAACCAAATATGGTATAATTATATTTATTAACACTTTTCCTTTTTTTAAAAAATTAAATTACTAAATATACAATTGACTCAATTAAATATATAATTAAACAAAATATCTTAATACTATATGTGTAACCAACTAATTTTATATATCTGCTCGTGTTACTACATATTTTGAAAGGTGCTTGTCTTATAGATAAAGATGCCATTGGATGGCGCCGTTTTCACGCTAAAACTATAAAATATGTCCATTCCCGGGTCGTTGATTATAATAATTTTGCTGTGCTTTTTTGTAATGCGAAAATAAAAACAAAACAAAATCGTCTTTTATAAATATTATTTTCAATTTAAATGATAATAATAAATGTAAAATAAAATCAAATTACAATTTGATTCGTGTTTTTTCTATCGTAAATTTTTTTAATTGTGTTACGGCTTTTTTTTATCTATTTTCTATCGGATATTTTTTTACTTGTGTTACGACTATTTTTTTGGTTGTTGTTTAACTAAAAAATAATAATCGTAATAAAAAGTAAAATTTCTTAGTCTATTTTTTATTGTCTTCGTTTTACATTTCTTTTTTTTTTTCTTTTTTTTTACAGACAAAGAGATATTACGACTATTTTTTACTTCAAATAGAATGACAATAAAAAGTAAAAGTTGTTACGGTTAGGTTTAGGGTTAGGTTTAGTTTTAGGGTTAGGTTTAGGGTTAGTTTTAGGGTTAGTTTTAGAGTTAGGGTTAGTGTTCTGTTGTTTGTAATGCTAAAATAAAAAAATTCAAAATCGTAACCATACTCGGACAAAATAAACAAACTCAAACTTTTTTAAACAACAACAACCACATATAAATGTCTTCTTTACTTATTAAACATGTTTATAATATTTGCTTTTTATGAAATTTAAAAAAATGTGTATATTTCTACTTTTCTTACTGGATATTTGTTACTTCAAAAATATACACACGGTAGAATCTTCTTTGTTTCGTGGAATGTTACGAACAGTACGTTACTTGACGCATTACCTTATTGCAACTCATTAAAAACATAGATATTTAACATTTTCCCAATTAAAACTTCAATACAGTACATTGTAAAAAGTCTTAGAATTATTACTTTAAAAAATCTGAATATTTCAATACTTTAAAATAAAAAAAAATCCAATGAAAACAACATTTCCATCCAATTCAAATACAAACTCTCTCATCAAGCTGTAACTATTTTATAAACTGTGCGAATTCGGAAAATGTAATTGCTGCGATGTGACATAGCGGCCTGCATTCTGTAGCACAACAAAAATAGTTGTATTATAGAAAACGCGAGTTCGAACATGTCGGCCCTGAAAACAGCATTTTTATGTGTTTTAGCGCGAAAACGGCGCCATAGAGCGGCGTCTTTAGCTATAAGATGAGTACCTTTTGAAATAGGTTAGGTTAAACTGACATAAAAAAAATTCTATTGAATGCTTATTCAAGATTTTCCCTACCTATTATATGTCATAAAGGTAAATTTAATTTATACGATGTGTGTGTTTTTCGTTACTTTCATACATTTGCAAAACCCTGCTCTTCAATTTGCTATATTTAAATTAACTATGCATAACCTATTTTTGACAGGTTGGAATAAGCAGTCACACATGCACACACCCTGTGATATGTCAACATATATTTAAAATGTGTACCTCTATATTATGGATTAATAAATATTGCAACCTTGAGCAAAAAAAAAAAAAATTATATCAAATTTTAATATGCAAAAAAAACAAAAAAAAAAAACATTATAAAGCATATATTGATAGGTTGCTTAATTATCACAATGAATAAAGAACAATAATAAAATTTTTTTTAGTATTACAATATATAATAAAGAAAATCAAAAAATAATGAAAAACTAAGTTTAATGAATTTAAGCTGTGTGTGTGTAATGTTATGTAGTATTGAGAATAACACAATCAATAAACAAACTCTTAATGTTTGTGTATAAAAAAGAAAAAAATGCTTGACTGTTGAAATTAAAATTTACTTTTAATAAGTTAATTAAATTTTAAAATTACCCGATCCATTTTTCAGTTCTTATTAATGTCCCAGGTTTAAATATCAGACTGTTCTCCCAATTTATAGCTTCAACTGGTTGGTTTGCTTGTTCCTACCTGTAATATATGCAGTTTAAATTAAATGTACATACGAAAGTATCTTTATTCTAAAATATTATTTTATTGTTAAATCTTTAAATTTTGCTACTGATATTCTAATCATAGACGTTAGCTTGACATGCAGTCAATTGTAACAAACTAATTAAACAGATAACGAAGGAATTTAATTAGCAAAACCCAATCTAATTAAATCCCACCTTAATTTATAAGTTACTCCAGAAAACAAAGAAAACATATAAAAGGGAGGCCATTTTTGAAAAGATCAACAGAGTGAGTATAGAGCATTTTAAGTGAATTAGAGCAGAGCATTAGTTGCAAAGAACAGCATGAGAATTGCGTATTACCCTCGTGGGGAAAGAAGAGAAGTTAGACATAGAAACTATACATTCAGAATTATCGTGTGAGTATTCGTTATCATGTGTTCATAGTGTATTTTTCTAACACAGCTCGGCGGGAATCAGAACTCAATCTGTTTTGAGAATTAAACCAACTAGTTCGCAAATTAACTTTTGTATGCAGTAATTGAAGAGTTAGTATACTGCATTACCATTTTAAAAATTATTGCAGATACTTTAGATAAATATGAACTGGTTGGTTTGCTTGTTCCTACCATTTTAAAAGAGTTATTGAAGATACTTTAGACAAATAAGAACTTGTTGGTTTGTTTGTTCCCAACATTTTAAAAATTATTGCATATACTTTTAGATAAATGTGAAGAAAACTAAAAAAAAAATTGATTTATAGATTAATCGAGGTTGCTTATATGACTTTATACACCTTTCTTCTCTTCCTTCCTCTTCTCCCTCCATTCAAAGATGATTCTTTAATATGCCAGGAGACAAAAAGAGCCTCTCAGACAGCATTTGTGGTTGGTTTTTGAATTTGGCCATTCTTTGGTTATTGTAGACCGGTACATGACTTCACAGATAGCTTGGTGATTTTAACCCATAGATGTGAGGTCTCAAAGGAACAGAAAATGGCTAAAATTAGCATTGACATCCTGATTGTTTCACAAATAGCCAAAATAAGTACCATCTTATATTATATTAACAGCTTTTTTCAAAGGATTCAATTTAAATCCATATCTTTAGACTAATTTTGCGGTGAAATTATTTATATGGGCGCACATCTTTTATGCTGATTTTAAAGCAAGACACATATTTTCTTCTTCATTTTTTTTAAAGAGAAAAAATTGAAAATCAATAGCTCATTCCAAGCTTTAAAAAAAAAAAACAGATGAAAAACTGTTGCTAATGCCTCTCTTTAACTGTCCATCTCTTTTAACTTTAAAATAGAATAATCTGGCCAAAATAAACTGCCCATCCCTTTAGCTTTTTTAAAAAAAACTGAATCTCATTAGCTTTAAAAATAAAAACTGAATATTCTACTCAAAAAAAATTGTTTAACTTTAACTGCCCATCTCTTTAAAGTTTAAAACAACTGCATTTTTTTTTTGTTCCACTCTTTTTATATTCCGAATTTCTGATCAAAGAAAAAAAATCTCCTACTACCAATAGCTGTCATTTTGGAGATAGCAATCAAATTCTCGCAAATGGTCCTTAGCAATTAATAAGAAGATTAATAATTACATTTATTCCATCAAAGCATTTCTTCCTTCTCTTGATATTTAAGATCCAGATAATACAAAACAATAAAGCTTGCAATCTAGTCAATAAAGATTTGTGTAAAAATGTTTTTATATTCATCCAGCTGTACTCTCTTTCACATGTGTGCCTAGTTTATCTATTAATCTACTGATCGTTTTTTACACCTTCCTTTTCCAGTCTGTTTTATTTTAAAAAATAAAGCTAAATAATTTAACATATTATTTAATAATAAGAGAATAATATATTAAATATCATTTCTTATAACATTATCTCTATACTACTGCTTATTAATCTATCATCTATAAACTATATAATACTCGCACACATAAATCTATATATAAAAGAAAAAAAAAATTTTTTTAAATTAAAGAATATATATGTGTAACCGAAATATATATATGTACAATATATTTGTTCATAAGATATGGAAATAAAAATTTTTGGAAAGAAATAAGAAGTTTATGTATTTATTTATAATACAAATTAATGTTTATGTTTTTATCAAATAAAAAGTCATTAATTTTTACTATATCACATTGTTATAACTGAAACACACAGGCTTATTATATCCTGTGTCTATATATGTAATATATAGGGTATATGAGCACAGACTTTCATATGACCCACCACTCTCCACAATATCTCATAACACTGATATACTTGAACACATATATTTTGAAAAGATAAATAATCACCAATATACGTATTTCATGCTAAACCAGCAATCATCAGTTGGTCCAGATTACCATCTCTACACATATTTGCTATAAGTGCTCAGATATATATTAAGATAGCCAATCCACATACTTTAATGGACATGCTTCAATCTACTCCACCCCCCAACTCTTCAACCGTCCATCCAATTGGATGGAAGGTTGAAGAGTTGGAGGGTGGAGAGGCCTTTGAGCATTCCTTCATCAGATTTTCAATTGGATGGACAGTTGGAGGGTGTAGAAGATTGAAGCCTGTCCATTAAAGTTGTGGATTGGCTATCTTAATATATATCAGCGCTTATAGCATATATGTGTAGAGATGGTAATCTGGACCAACTGTTGATTGCTGGTTTAGCATGA
This sequence comes from Epiperipatus broadwayi, assembly GCA_028023455.1. Lineage (NCBI taxonomy): Eukaryota > Metazoa > Onychophora > Udeonychophora > Euonychophora > Peripatidae > Epiperipatus > Epiperipatus broadwayi. Next base: position 6,755,546 of record JAQFVV010006205.1, on the reverse strand, counting down.
AATACGTATATTGGTGATTATTTATCTTTTTCAACATATATGTGTTCAAGTATATCAGTCTTATGAGATAGTGTGGAGAGTGGTGGTCATGGGAAAGTCTGTGCTCATATCCTATATATCACATTGTTCTTATTTTGTAATCTTTTGATCAAATCAAAATAATTTAATTGTCTCAATGCGGACTATTTTTGGTTAACGTCACCTCTTGTATGCGCACTTAAATGATTATCATCCATAGTTATGAAAAAATATATAAGAACAAAATCTTGAGACTATAGCTAATGTGCAGAATGTAAACATAGTAATATACATAATGGTTACTGTCACAATTTTATAAAAATGTATGGATTATCAAACTCTAGATAGGAGATACGAAAAGTCAGCTTTCTTTAAATACCATAAACAATTTTAAAACATTTATTAAATGATATGACTTTCACGTTAAGTTAGGTCAATATTGTACACAGAAGTGTCTGGCGTATGCTTATGTTTTTTTCTTTTTAAATTCGAGACGTTCAAATTGTTGTGAAATGACAAAAAAATATCGAACCCTTTTATGTGAGGATTATCACTTGGTCGTAATATCCTGTTTACTTGTTACTTCATTTCAATTTAATATATTATTATAAGCTTAAAACATAGTGAATTTCGCTGTTTAAATCTTTATTTTTTCATTCAGACGAAAAAAAGAACTTCGGTTTATACATTTAACAATATTTATAATAAACAAATTTTAATTTTAGTTATGCAAGCGGATAAGAATTTAAGTTATTTACAATTATATATTAGTTGTCAAATAATAGTTACTGTAATCTATTTTTGATTTAAAAAGAGTAGTCTACAGTGCGAAAAGCAGTTTTGTTTAATTAATGAAACCAAAAAATATCGGCAAATAATTGCAAAAAAGTAAAAATAAATTCTGAAAGAGGTCGCATCAATCGAAATCACGTGACAAAAACAATTTGTGCAATTCTTGGAGAGTAGATTTAACGTTAAAAATATTGTATCTTTACTCATTTAATAATGATGAGCAGGAATAGACGTCCGAAAAAATGTGATATTTTTTTATTATAAAATGTTTATCTTCATTTATACGTATTTATATTATTGTTTCTATGTGGTAGATGCGGAAGCCTTTTTTACAAATGTGACATTTAAAGTTTTTGGTGAAAAGATTGATGGTCTTATTTCTGCTTTTGGCGATATTAATTCTGATACCTTAACAGATTTATTTATTTTAAACGATAATGGTAAGTTTCTAAAATTATTTTTAAATATCATTCCGAATATTTTTTGATCAAATATTGAAATATCTCTTACAAAAACATATCTTTCATAAATATGTTTGACCTGTATGCGTCAAATAAATGAGAAATTTAGACAGATTGCGTGAGTTAAATATTAGTTTAATTTCCAGCAAAATTCAATTACATATAACTGTTACATACGTCAGTAAAGCACTCCTTTAAAGTTGGGTATCATAGGTCTGCCCGTTAGGGCCACTGTAGTTTATTATTTTTCACTGCCCCGATTCTCCCTCTATATCCTACTTATATATTTGACTTATGGAGTTCAAACAAAACATCTTTCATTCCATAAGTACCTCTCCTTATATGGTCTGCTAATTGAGCCCTTCAGTCGTCCCTATGGGTTTTGATTCACCCCCAATTTCACCTTATAAAGTGAGGCATTTTGCTGGTAAATTTTACTTAAACCTTCACACCACCATATATGGTTATTTTCTACATGACGTCTTACATTAAATAATTCTAATATTATTTAGTTATACACTTCTAATATTGTTTAGTCATACAATTCTATACTTATTTATGAATCCCCCTAATTTTACAATACTATTTACACAATAAATTTCAAACAATCCTAAACTAACTTGCCCATGATACCATACTCCTCCTCCCACTCCAGAAGTATCAGTTATCTCACACAAGTCTCTTAGGTATGCAGGTGGTTTTCTATTTTGTCTTGGGTGGCAGTACCCTCACTCTTCTCTTGACTGCTCTTCACTTGAATTCTTTGTTTCTGGCTATTTTTCGCTCATCACTGGCTCTCTAGTTTCAGTTGTATTATCTGCTCCAATTTCTGTTTGGATTTCCGGGTTTGCAACTTGGATCTTGCTGAACTCTGGTTTAGTCTCTCTTGATTTGTTCACGTTTTTGTCAGGGTATCTTTCTTCCCGGCTCTGATAACTCCGGTGGCAAATGTGGGTAAAATATCTTTTGTATACTATCTTCAATTTGCACCATCACAATATTCTTTGAAGTTATGCTGACTACTTCACCTTTTATCCAGATTTTCTGCAGACAATCTCTAATCTATACCTTCTCACCAACAGTCCTCATAATCTGTAGCTTGATGGTTTTTGCTGAGATTGACTACAATTTTGCTCAAGGGGTCCTGATTTTTCCGCTGCAGTAACATACGCAATTGCACCTATAGTCTTTCTGGCTTCTGCCTTTCCCTTCTTGCTCGACTATTCTTTAGATTGACTGATATTATATACGCTGCGATGTGTTATTTATATATTCCTTAGCTTGGTTGATTACTAGTTCATGTGCCATTCCCATTTTTATTGCTTTTTTATACGTTATGGTCGAGTCCACTAGTAAATGTTTGAGGAATTTTGTTTTGTGTAATCCTAGTAACAATTGTACGAGGAGTGCTTCTTCTAAGACCTGGCCATAAGCACAATCTTTTGCTAACTTGCATAGAGCCACATCATATTCCTTAAAGGTTTCACCTTTTTCCAGTCATTGTAGTCTAAAATATAATCTTGCAATATGTTTTGATGGTAAAGGGCAGAATTTGCAGTTAATTTCATGACTACCTCGTTATATGATAATGTTTCAGGCTCATACAAACGGTTGGCTATTTCCAATACTTTGATGCCTGCAAAACCCAAAAGAGTAGCTATTTTTATATGATTTTCTTTGACTATTTATCAGGAAATGTTTCTCTACTAATTTTACATACAATGGCCAGTTGCCCGGATTTTCAACATCGAAGTCTGCTATTCGCAATTGTATGTTGGCAGCCATTTTTGACACACAAATTTATCTCCGGTCACAGTTCCCTTTTTTAGTTTAATACTGAAGTCTGACATATGTTTGCTGTTCCCAAAATCTGTCTAATGGTGATCCTGTTGACTGGACCAGCTTTGATGTGTATGCGTCAAATAAATGAGAAATTTGGACAGATTGTATGAGTTAAAATATTAGTTTAATTTCCAGAAAAATTCAGTTACATACATAACTTACATACATCAGTAAAGCACTTCTTTAAAGTTAGGTATCATAGGTCTGCCCATTAGGGCCACTGTAGTCTTTTATTTTTCACTACTCCATATCCGATTTATATACTGGAGTTCAAACAAAACATCTGTCATTCCATAAATACCTCCTTATATAGTCTGCTAACTGAGCCTTCACTAGTCCCTATGGGTTTTGATTCATCCCCAATTTCTCCTTATAAGGTGAGGCATTTTGGTGGTAAATTTTACTTAAACCTTCGCACTATATATGGTTATTTTTTACATGACATCTTAACAATATTAGAATTATTTAATGTTAGTTATACACTTCTAATATTAAAACAGGCAATCAATGGATGCCAGAAGGCTTGTGCATAAAATCTCCATCTAGTGCCTACTCATCCAATATCCCCAGATTAGTTTCTGGCTTGTGGCCTTCGTCAGTGAGGAGCCTTGGATCTGAGAGCACTGCATCTAGATCTTAGGATCTAATGCAACCACCTTTTATCTCCATTTAACTACAAAACTATGAGTCTTAAACTGAAAACACCTTAATGTTTCCAATTCAAGCCCATCAGCTTAACCCAGTTCAATTTCTATACGTTTTGGTGTCTTTGGTTCTTTAATAACCATAGACACCAATATCCTTTTAAGCAGGATTGGTTTGAAGCCAATAAAGATCACATGACCACCATTTCTTATGCTTGTGTATAACGGTTGTTAAAACAGGCAAAACTCACTATACGTATGCCACACACAGCAAGCTAGAGTAATCAATGGATGCCAGAAGGCTTGTGCATAAAATCCCCATCTAGTGCCTACTCATCCAATATCCCCAGACTAGTTTCTGGCTTGTGGTCTTCGTCAGTGAGGAGCCTTGTATCTGAGAGCACTGCATCTAGATCTTAGGATCTAATGCAACCCTTCAGCAACCACCTTTTATCTCCATTTAACTACAAAACCATGAGTCTTAAACTGAAAACACCTTAATGTTTCCAATTCAAGCCCATCAGCTTATATAGTTATATGGGTCTAAACCAAGTTCAGTTTCCATACGTTTTGGTGTCTTTGGTTCTTTAATAACCATAGCCACCAATACCCTATTAGGCAGGATTGGTTTTAAGCCAATAAACATCACTAGACCACCATCTCTTATGCTTGTGTATAACTGTTGTTAAAGCAGGCAAAACTCACTATACGTATGCCACACACAGCAAGCTAGAGTAATCAATGGATGCCAGAAGGCTTGTGCATAAAATCCCCATCTAGTGCCTACTCATCCAATATTCCCAGACTAGTTTCTGGCTTGTGGCCTTCGTCATTGAGGAGCCTTGGATCCGAGATCACTGCATCTAGATCTTAGGATCTAATGCAACCCTCCAGCAACCACCTTTTATCTCCATTTAACTACAAAACTATGAGTCTTAAACTGAAAACACCTTAAAGTTTCATATAACTATATAAGTTGATGGGCTTGGAAACTTTAAGGTGTTTTCAGTTTAAGACTCATAGTTTTGTAGTTAAATAGAGATAAAAGGTGGTTGCTGGAAAGTTGCATTAGATCCTAAGATCTAGATGCAGTGATCTCGGATCCAAGGCTCCTCACTGACGAAGGCCACAAACCAGAAACTAGTCTGGGGATTTTGGATGAGTAGGCACTAGATGGGGATTTTATGCACAAGCCTTCTGGCATCCATTGATTACTCTAGCTTGCTGTGTGTGTCATACGTATAGTGAGTTTTGCTTGTTTTAACAACAGTTATACACAAGCATAAGAGATGATGGTCATGTGATGTTTATTGACTTCTAATATTATTTAGTCATACAATTCTATACTTATTTATGAAGCCCCTTAATTTTACAATACTATTTACATAATAAATTTCAAACAATCCCAAATTAATTGTCCATGACACCACAATATGGTTTGGTGGAATGTTTGTAATTAGTTAATTTATTTTGCATATGGAATTTTTTTTTTTTTTTGTTAACTATTTATTAACAAATATAAAGAAATCTGTAGAGATTGCAACCAAAAGATAGTTTTACTAATTCACAATTCTGTCACGTTGTAAAATTTAGATTTGACAGTCATTTATTATGTGATTCATAGTTTGTAGTTACCACAACTTTATAGATCAGAGACTTTTAAATTCCATTTCTAAAGAAGATGAAAGTACAACTATGGATATTTTTGAATCTATTGCTGAGATTCCAGTAATGTCTAGGAAAATCATATACAGCAGACTTTTACTCTTATGTGGAAAACAAAAAACTCATTTTATGCTATAATTTTTTTAGTTGCTTGAAAGGATTATTTTAGCTGTGCCTTAAGTGATAAAGGTATATCTTAAGTTAGTCGTAAATCTGATCTACTACTTCTACATTTTCTTTAAGCAATTTGTTTTCTTTATCTTTGGAGGAGTATATGAAATAAGGAGAAGTCATTACTAGAGAAGAATTGTAATATCTCTCATGAAAATATTTAATTGCAATCGAGAAATTTAATATGGGCACCTTTTTTCCAAATAGAGCATGGTATTCATCATTATAATATATTAATTCTAAGAAAGTTATTTCCAAAAATATATTTATATTAAAGAAAGTTATTTATAGAGTATTTTAATTTTCAAGCAATGTTAAGAAAGCTATCTATAGAATATTTTAATTCTCAAGTAATGCCTGTCATTTGTCTAAGGAGGTTATTTCTAGAAATTATAGATCTAACCTTTTGATAGATGAGAAAAATAAGTTGGGTTGTGATCAAAGATTACATTTAAGTAGTATGGAATAGATATTGTGTTTACTTTATTGTTATAGATTATATTTAGATTATTAAATTTTTCTCTGTTGATTAAATGAGATATTGAAGTTCAGTCTATGAAGAAAATTTCCAAACTTTTCATATCCTGGTGGTTATAGCTTGGTATGTGTCAGATGAACACACATATGTAGTAAAATAGAATAAAATTGCTAATGTATGGAGAAACACAAAATCATATAGCCTGAAGTTAAGCTAAGTGACCTGAAAGCAGTTTAGGGCGAAGGTAGAGTGTCAGACTCCTGAATGTGGAATCCTAAGATTGATCTAGTGTTCCACTTCCATCATTTGAATTTCTTATGAACTTTAGAACATTAAAGACAGTTGAATATTAATTTTAGTGACCCGAATAAAAGATACTAATGCATTACTGATTGATACAACAGAGTAAGAATATAAGGAATACACATTAAAGATGATTAGATTAAAGCAAATATAAAAATTCTTTTGCATCTAACAATCTTCTAAATTCAAAGTTAAGAAAATTCTAGAAGACTCCAGAGAAATACAAAATAAGGCTAATACAACAATCCAGGAACAGAGAGCAAATGAAGACTATAAAGATTCTGGAGATGGTGAAGCCTAATGCAACGAACCAGATGTATCTCACAAAAGGACATAATTAGGATTCCATATCCAATGGGCATCACAGTGAAGATTTTAAGTGAGATTTAGAAACATTTAAAGGCCTTCTCAGTTTTATTTTTGATTTTTATAAGTCTACTAGCCACGTTAATACTCTAACATATTTGATTTGTATTATAAATATATTTCATTTTTTTTGTATATATGAAGTATTATTATCACTATATATTAGTAATTAACATATTTATTAAATAGTTATTTTCAATTTTTCATACTCAGTGGTTTATTATTCAAGATTTTGTATATGTTTCTAATCAAACTCTTTCTGAGCCATGATTGCTCTCACTTTATAAATCCAAACACAACATATGAATTAGTCAACAAATTGCTAACTAATACATATTTTTTTGACAAACTATGAGCCACCAACTAATATAGTTATTGGTACAGATAACAATTATGAATTAGCATATTTATTAATATATATATATTGACAGTTGTTAGCACAATCTGAGAACTGGTGAAACTACAGAGCATTAGAGATATCCAAGGTGTTAATTGCTTGAACGTAAGGCTAAAATCTAATAAAAACAGATTTAAGGATTCAGCTTTTAGATAATAAATATTATGGCAATATAACAGGCAGGAATTGGAGGATTTAACATAAACAATCCTGCTGAGAGATCTATCTATATAAAGTGTACAGACATGTACTTTTAACAATACTAAAGATGATGTCACAAAAGTTGTCACATGTTTTCGCTAGCATTAGATTAATAGAAATTATATATTGATTTTGTGAGCAGAAAGAGCCAGAATGTTTATCTTCACAAACTTAGTAAAATGGATGAACATTTATTTTAGCCCTGAATCCAATAAGCACATAAACTGCTTTCATTTCCATAACAAATACGAAGTGGAGAGGGGGAAAATAGATCATGAGTAATGACAAACTTCATCATATGTCACTGGCCATGCCAAAAATGTCATATACAGAAGCCATCGAAATAGTACTTCCCATGAATTGGCTGTTAATCAAGCAAAAGATTTCAACAGTTCAGTTCTGATGACTCCAAACAAATGATAATTCTAAAAGCAAACAAGTCTGAATAACTGGAAAAGATTAAAATAGAATACTACTGCTGTGGAAAATTTGGTCATATAGCATATGAGTGCAATTGTAAAAATGTGAAGTGCAAAAGCTGTGGAAAAATAGACCACATAATTAAGGTTTGCTGTATGAAAAACAAAGAAGAAACAATAAAGAAACAACCCCAAAATAAAGCTAACCCATTTAAAATAACTTAAAATCAACAAGGCTATACAGATAGTTTTCAGCAAATAATGCTAAAAGTTCTGATCTGCAATAAGATGTAAATAGGAAAGTAAATAATAAAGCTATGATAACCTTTATGCATCAAAAGGGTTGGATTAGATTAAGCAAAAAAAAAAAAAGATAACTTGCCAAGCGATGCTAATGGAAAACCCATTATACCAATAGGAATAGTTAAAATTATTGGGGAAGATACACTGAATTTATTCATTATAAAAGAGAATGTAAAACCTATATTATAAGAGACTGGTTATTTCCTTTAGGCATAAAGATGTGTATAACTAATAAAATCAACCTTGGAAAGGAAATACAGTCTTAAGTTCCCAAACTATCAGATTAGAGCAGGGAAAGATTAATACAGTACCTATTGAGACAGAATTGCAAGAGAAGATAAGGCCTATCCATTGCAAATTATGGAAGATGTTTCTTTAGAAGACAAAAAGCCTTAGATAACTTAATAATGAAAGGGGTGCTAACATTAATGGCAAATTCAGACTAGGCTATCACCATAATCAGCACATCCAAACCAAATGGCCAAATTCATATATGTGGAGACTGAATAATCATTAAAAAGGGATTAGATGAAAAGCATATACTTTCATTCCGACCGGGAAAGAGAAATAATTCATATGTGCGAAGATTTATAGAATAATCATTAACAAGGATTTAGATAAAAGCCTGTATCTTTGGCATCTATTATGTAAATGAAAGCAGCTTATGTGCTTATTGGTTTTAGAGTTAAAATAAATGTTCATCCATTTTATTAACAGACTCGAAGCCTTTGAGATGTAGTCATGGAGAAGAATGGAAAAAATCAAATGTATAAAATAACAAATGAAGTTTTGAAAAAAGAAGAATGATTGAGGAAGTTAGAGGTAGAAAGGGAAACTCGTTTGGACATATATTAAGAAGAAAGAGTAATTTAACGAAAGAAATTTTTGAGGGAATGGTGAATGGAAATGAAAAAAAGATAAAAAAGATTGATCTTTCTGGATGATATGAGATGAGAAGAGATATGTGGAAAGGAAGAGTTGAGCAATAAAGAGAAGGATAGAGAAATGAATGAATTAGTGATGTGACTGGTTTCCGGCCCTGTCTGTAGGACAATACTATTGATTGGCCCCATTAAAATGTGAGAGAAATGTTAGTAAACTTGAATAGATCTAAATTTTTTTACAAAATTTGATCTGAATGCTGCTTTCCAGAAAATATTGATATTGGAGAAATGGCCAAATTGCTGACTATTGTTTAAATATAATGCTTCCTTTTTTTAAAAAAAATCACAATAGCATTAAGCATTTTCTAAGCAAAAGTGGATTCACTGCTAAACGGAATTTATTGATATTATATCGTACTTCGATGATATTCTGGTAACAGCAAATTCTTAAGAATTGTTATACAATAGAATAGTTAAAGTATTGAACAACTCTTGAAATTGAGCTAAACCAAACTTCAAGAAGTACATATAGAATGCATAAGAAAAAAAAAATTAGGAGACATTATTACTGGTACAGGAATAAAGCCTGGCCCAGAAAAAATTAAAGTGATCGTGAACCCTTGGTAAACAAGAAATGTGAAAGAATTGCTGATTTTAAAATCTAGTAAACTTTTTTGAGCACTAAAAGTAATGTCCATGTAACCATACCTTTGAAAAAATCAATATTAAGCCTGGAAAGCTGTTAAAGAGAACACTTATCAAAAAATTAAGTCAGTATTAATATTAATTATTGGTACATTTTGACAATGGTTTATCAAAATAAGGTATTGAAGCCGTTCTTAGTCGGCCCTCATTAGAGGATGAAGAGCCCAATTGCATCAGTTGTCAAAAAATTGTGTCAAAAGGTATATGTCCAATCATTTAAAATAATAATGGATCATTGATCATATTGGGGAACTTTGCAAATAAAAAGTCAGTACTAGTACTATTGGGTTCCAGAATATTACATTAGTACAATTTTTTATCAACTTATATCTATGAATTACAGTTTAGAAAGAATACTCAGATTAAGCATGTGACTGCCTTGTCTTGTGTGCCTGATATAACTGAAAAAAGAGATGGTATGGTAACAATAAATTATCTGAATAACTATAATCATGAATTAGTCAACAATAAGACCCCAGCACATTGGACCAAAGCCAGAAAAACTACCAATTACTAACATAATGGATCAAGAATGGACAGCTCAAAAACTTTTACAAATGTTTGTGGAATAGAAAGGAACAATTGTCAATTAACAAAGGTTATGTAATAATGGAGTCCAAGTACTAATCTCTCTGCAAGGCTGATTGAAGATTTGGAAATACTTCACCATGATCACAAGAACATAGAGATAAAACCCTAGCATGCAATTATGTGTGGTGGCCTCATATTTCATGCAGAAATCAAAACATACATTAAAAAAAATGCAAATTGTGGTAATCCATTGCAAATGCATCATCCAAAAGGTATAGATTAGTGAAAAACCTTAGCTTAATGGAAACTATTCAAACCTTAAAAAAAATCTTTGCTTGTGATGAATCACTAGAAGGAAATACTGGAGTCAGAAAATAGCATGGGTTGTATATCTGCAGATTTTGAGGTTGCCTTAGTTGGTAAAACATGTTTGACCATTATCTACTACTATGTTTGGCCATTATTGACTACGATCTGGATTCCAGTGGGATTGCTGAGCAATCTGTCTAACAATTGAAACAAAGTGTTAATAAAATATACTGCAATAACATACAAAAACTGTATATCTTGCAACATTTTAATATATCATCCACTGCAACAAGAAAATCATCAGCAGAGATTGTTATTGGCAGGAAACATCAGAATAAATAGTCTATGTTAATACCTGAAAGAAAAACACAAGAAGCTAGAAAGCAGAGATTGTTATTGGCAGGAAACATCAGAATAAATAGTCTATGTTAATACCTGAAAGAAAAACACAAGAAGCTAGAAAATGAAAAAATATTTACACTGTTGAAGTGCAACGAGAACATCCCAAATAACTTGCTTGAAAATAAATGTTGCTATACGAGATGCCCATCTCCATATTTGAAAAAGTATGTGTGGAATCCCAATGAAAAAGAAATTTCTTTGGAATTAGAGTTGATTAAACATACATGTAATAAAATAGAATAAAATTGTTAGTGTATTGAATATATATACACACACACCTTGTAAAATAACACACATGTAATAAAATAGACTAAAGTTATTAGTGTATTGGATATATATACACACACATTGTAAATAACATAAAAATGAGTAAAATTGTAAATAGTGTAGCATAAAATTAGTAGCCTGAAATTAAAATGAACAAATAATAGACCTGAATGAAAGAAAAATAATACATTTCTAATTGAAACTGCAGATTTAGAATTCACCATTAAGATGGTTAGGTTAAAGCAAATGTATAAATTTATTTATATATAACAATAGGAATAAGCAACCACTCCTATAAGCAGGAAGTTGAAATATTGCTAAATGATTCTAAAACAAAATTTTAAAAGAAGGCTTCAAGAACAATTTAGAAATGGTGGCAAAAAAAAGACCACTTAGATGCTGAAGGCTATAAAGGCCAGCACAATGAGTCTGGTGTACTCTGCAATAGAATGATTTGGATAGACTTTCATACCCAATGACATTCTAGCTAAAGCTTGCAAATGAAATCTAGAGACACTGAATGGTACCTCAGTCTTGATTATAATTTTTGTAAGCTTATATTTTATGCTAATACTCTAAGTAATCTATTTGATTGTATTATAAATATATTTCATTGCTTGTATATATAAAATATTATTATCACTATATATTAACATTTAATGTATTTATAAAATAGTTATTCTCAATGCTCTGGATTTTTATTTAAAATTTAATGTGTATTTCTATTTGAATTATTTCCCTGAATCACAATTGCTGTCACTTGAAAAATCTAGTCATAGTACTTTTAAAAGATTTTTTTTTTTTTCTGAAAAAGTTTTTTTAGTGAAATCAAAGTAATGACATCAATATAAATACAGTTTCTGCTATATTGAATAAAGTAGGTAAGAGAGATGGTTTTATAAAATTTTGTATTCCTTGAAATTTTTTTATTGGTAAGCATTTTGTCAAGTGAATTATTTCCTGTATTTAAGAATTTTAGAATTTTCTAAACAGAGACCATAAGTTATGGTAAAACCTTAAAAATAGCATCAGATTTTAATTCATTTTAAAAACCTTTATAATGTGAGTTGTTAAAGATAAAACTTTTTTATATCTTACTGGCTTAAATTAAACTGCTCTAAAGGTAAATGGTTCTCAATTGTTGACATTAGGTTTATTAAGCTTTAAAATGACTATAGTTTTATTTTCATGCCAAAATTTTGGAATAGTTTTTGTATTATTTTACCAATCACATTTTGACTTTAAAACTATTTTTTTTTAGAAAATATCTATTCCTAAATTAAGGGCAAGTTTTCAATATCTATTTGTAATAAAGAATTTTATTTCATCCTTACTTTGTAATTTACTGAACAGCTAAAATTAATAACTGAGGTGAAACTATAAGTTTATTATTAGTAAGCTTCTATTTTATGGACTTAGCGCTTTCGGGGCCTTTACGGCTCCATAATCATAGTCCTTTTTACAGGCTGTTGATTCTATGCAAATGCATGCAAATTACAACATCCACCTTTTCGAGACCGCGAAGCACGTGTCTTTTCTGTTGATTGACATGGCATCGCTGGTGATGTAACATGCCTCTTTGATCTTCCTCTTGACATCGTTCCTCTTCGTGCACACGATGTCAGCTTTAGATGGCTCAAATCTATGGCTTTGCTCCTGCTGATGATCAGCAAATACTGAGCTGCCCTCTCCTTTAGTTGTAGCCTTTGTATATATATATATATCTATGCTGAGTCCATAAAATAGAAGCTTACTAATAATAAACTTATAGTTTCACCTCAGTTATTAATTTTAGCTTTTCAGTAATATCTATTTGTGTTATTAGTTTGAAATTAGAGGAATATTGTGAAAGAGTAGTTCTGAACTAATGTTGCTTTTTCTAGTTCTGTCGATCTTGGCTTGAAATCGTATATATAAGATTAGCAGTTTATTAGCAATGAAGTAGAACATCCTTTAGAGGTGCTTCTGCAACTACCCAATAAATATAAAAGTAATCAAATCTTTTGATTAGAGCTCATAGAGGTTTATTGTTTTATGGTCTTCCTTTTCTAGCATTATTTAGAGATTTTATAAATTTATCAGCAATTTTCAGGTATATGGTAATCAAATGTTTGGTATGTTTAATTCCAAATTGGAATGAAATGTTTTTGATACCTTTGAGGACTGAGCCATTTGGTAGATGTTATAATGAATTTGTTAAATCTATCTTAAAAAGAGGGAATAGATGGAGTCACATTAATATTCTGTGTAAGATATCCAGTGTATTAATTCTAGTTTTTAATTAAAAAACATAGAATCCTTATCTTCATACTATTAACTACATTACTGTAAAATTTATGTTAGTATCTGTCTTGTGTGTTTCAATGTGATGACCTTAGTCTTGCACACAAATGAGTATTAGTTGCAGGTTATTATTCACCCATTACTATAGTTAATTATTTAACATTATCAATTAAACATTAATCTTAGCTTTTATTTCAAATTAGTATTTATATAAAACTAATTTATTTACTAAGGCTGTAACCTCAAGAATGTGTGCGTAAAAATGTGATAACCACAAGCTTACGTTTTGGAAGAAAAGAGGAAAACCCATTCTTGAGGTTACAGCCTTAGTAAATATTACTTACATAATCAATGAGCGTTTAAATAAATTTATAAAACTAATTTGTTAATTGTCAGAAGACTTAAATAGTATATTGTGAAAGTTATTTAAGAAAATATATTTCATAATGTTTGATTATTAATTGTTGCTGAACTAAGGCTAATAATAGGATCCACAATTGGATGTTAGTGTAATGATCTTCAAATTTAAGGGGGTAACTGGAAACCATCAATAAACAATGTTAGAAATAAGAATATTTTTGCTGTTTGTAGAATGTGATGTTGGCTCATCAAAGGCTATGCATTAATGCTAATACAAAGATTTTTTTGTTTATCCCTGTGCTCAAAACTTGAGTAGTATATTGTAAAAGTTATTTAAGAATCACATTTACAATATTCACAACTTTAAAACTTTATTAATTAAGGTGTATTTTTAAATCTCTCATTATTAATTGTTTGATGTCTCCACAGTTAGATGATAATGGAATGATCTTTAGATATGAGGGTTTACTGGGAATAATCAGCAAAGTTTATTCTAATGGGAATATCCTGCTGCCTTGTAAAAGAAGTTCTTGACTCTTCAAAGCTTATGTATTATTGCCAATACATAAAACCTTTTTTATTTCATTTCAATATTCATTCTCACTCTATTTTCCCCCCCTCATCACTTATACACCTGGGTCTCGTTTTATGCGGTAGATAGGTTCCTCAGAAAACGAGCACATAAGAAATCACACAAAAATAGACTTAACTTACCTTGAAAAATGGGGATAGGGGGTTGTAAATTTCAGAAATCACGTAAAAGCAAAGCAAGAAGGAAAAATTACTTTAAAATTCGCATTAAAAAAATAAGGAAACAAAGTATGACTAATAAAAAATTTCAAATATTTGAAAAAAAAAAAATACAAGACAAACTTTTTTTACTTTTTTTATTAACTACAGTATTTAATTTTACATTTTTTCATACATATTTTAATTATTAGCGGTTGTTTGACTATTTGACAATATGCGTTCGTTTGGTAAATGTTAAGAAATCAGATTCGTCATGTAACATACAACTAGCGCCACTTTCAGTCTTGAGCTGTGTTAATGATTTTTTGTTTCTATGTTAAAAAAAAAAGAGATTGTAATCAAAACAAAAAGATTATAGATTATCATTAGAAAGATTATTTTCAGTTTATAAAATCTTCGTTATTATTTATTTTAAAAATCTAAAAAATTTATTTCTGTTATAATTAACAAAATACGTTTTAAAAGTTTAAAATTTTTGACTGTTTATTGTGATATTTTTATATGTAAATATAAATCTATTATTATTATTTACTCATTAGTATAAGTAGGTTATTACATAGAAGCTAATATTCTAAATGCAGCTTCAGGCCATATTCACGTTAACTGCTAATATAACGTTATATTTTTGAAAAAAAAAAAAAGTATTTCAAGTCAAAATAAGTTATTAATAATTTAAATTTTTTGATATCTAATAAATATATTGAAATATGAAAGATATTAAGAAGAAACACGAATCGCATAACTTCCAAATCGCATTAAAATAATCCACATAAAACGAGACCCAGGTCTATAGATTAGCTATATAGAGCCTGATTATCTTTCATAAGACAGATATTTCTTTGCTTCATCTGTGATGATACAAATATATAATCCTAATTATACAAAGGACAATTCTAACTTTTGTTGTTTGAAAATATTTATGAATAAGTACATTATTAAAAGGTGTACTTTTAGTTGGGATCTTGCAAAAAGAAGAACAATCAGAAATGAGTTGCTTTAAAACCAGATTTGGAATATAACATTCATTTAGTAAATATTTGTAGTTTTTACTATTTAGGAATTTATTGACTCTATAAATTTGTAATGTCATGAAAAATGTAATATAAAAATAACCTGCCTCAAACTTAATTATCATGTTTGATAGATAGCTCTTTAAGTGATAGAAATATTGTGATAATAATAGAGGTAAAACAGACAATAGTTGCTAAAGATGATAATTTGATTTTTTTTTTACTAAATATAATTATAAATTAATAATTTTAAACTTCTCTCTTAATATTATAATACATAAAATTAAAAGCGCTTGAAAGAGATAAAGAGTGCAAAAATATTAAATGCTTAGTGCTTTTGAGGCACGTTGAGGCAACTTGCCTCAAAAGAGCTAAGCGTTTAATATTTTTGCACTCTTTATAACTTCTCTTTCAAGCACTTCACACACTTTTAATTTTTTGTATTAAATATAATTATGTGAATTACAAATATTGTTTGATGTAGTAGTCTCAAAATTTGAATGTAGGATATCATTCATAATTGAAGAGTTGGTTAAATTTTGATATAGCTACTTTTAATGAAATTCATTTTGTAGATGTAAGAAATTTAAATAGACAAATGCCTATGTTTTTTGGAAGAATAGTTAATTGAGTTGAAAGAGAATACTTGGAGTTCGATTCACTATGGAGTTTATCTTTTATTTTTGAAATTTTTCTCTATATATATATATATATCAGTCAAAGGCTGATGATGTTAATTATGGTTTGTACAATTTCATCTTTATTCATTTTATTAATAGCTTACATTCCAACTTAATTTCAAAAAGTTTAGAGAAAACAATTTTTTTCCACTGGAAAATGAATTTCACTAAGAGTAGCTATATTAGTCTTAAAATTTGTTGACTCTACCTAGAAGTGCAGATATTATTCAAATTTTGGAGATTTCACTTCTTACCAAATTTTCACATCTATATGCCTATATTTATAAAAAAAATATTAAAATAATTTTTAATATTGCCTCTACTTTCCATTTGCCATTATTCCAATTATATATTTCACTATTATTTTGACTACTTTGATAAGTGGGACATCATAAATAGTGACTCCTTGGTGATATTGCATCATACAATATCACAACTAAACAGTTTTTTCTTATCATTACCTTCTCAATAGCAAATACTTGTAAAGGCAAAAAAAAAAAATTATTGTTGGAATCAGAATTGTTGAGTCATTAAAGAATGGAAGTGTAGTTGCATAAATACATAATCTCATTGTCAGACTTGTTGCAAGAACATGATTGGGTCCTGTACAACAAGATAAAAGAAAGCAAAGAGGATTCGGAAAAGACTATTGGAAGTTATATTTAGCATTTGATAAATGAACATCTTATTCTGTAAAATAGCAATAGGTACTTTTGGTTGAACATTTCTTGATAATTCATATATAATTTTAATATATGAATATAATTGCAATAATTGCCATTTTATTGGTAGCTACCATTACTTATATTATTATCATTGTACTGATTGTTTACTTTTTAATAAAAACTTTTATCAAGGATACAGTTTTATATTATTTGTGTTGGCCAAATATTAATGAAAATGATTTTGTAAAAAATGTAATATATTAATCAAAAACTCTAAAATTCAGTAATTCCATTATCCAGACAAAATTATGAAGCTGACTTTTAATCTTTCATTATTAGTACATTTTTAATATCTTAGTCTGAGTTAGAATTTACTTATGCACCTTTTTTTATTTTAATATTGAATATAAACATATTTTTGAATAAAATTAATGGCAAACATTTATTTTGTTTTATCATTTTATTTTTTCTAGTTAAAAGCTTTTTAAAGAATATGTAGACTATGATAATATAAAGTCAGATATATTGTTGCAGTGTTAAATTCAGTCAGCTTACTCAAAAATTTTTTTTTTTTTAAAGAACTTAAAGAGTGAAAAATCTTTGAGACTGGAGTCACATGCAATTAACAATAATAATTTTACTCAAATTGAAAAAAAAAAAGAATAAGTTAACTGATAATTACATTTCTTTTTAATTACATAAATACTTTTTTTTTTAATCATATAAAAATAAATATCTATTAAAGTTCTGTATGAAACCATTACACCAAACCTCACTTTTTCTTAGGCCAGCTCTGGTTAACACATTTACATTTTTAAAATGCTTAATTGCAGCAGAAACATATTTATTGTGAGAGCTCTTTCTGTTTATTTCATATTATTTAGAGCTTAATAATATTAAAGTTTAAATTTTCACTAGAGATTGGTAGTGAATTTTTAATTTGATATTGATTAGTAATTTAATTTTGAATTGGTATATTTGGTTTATATATACAGATGGAAAAAGTAATCTTTAAATAGCCCACTGCAAAGATATTTTCAAGCATTCTTTATTGTAGCTTTTCATTTGTATATATATTATATCTTGTAGGCCTATCACATGTTTATTCAAGTTACAAATAAAGAAAATAATTGCGAATCATTTGTTTATTGAATATATTATGTTAAAGTAGATTAAAAGAATTATAAGGGAGAGTTCAAACTCAGGATAAATGAAAGAATAAATTTAAGTATGAATGAAATATTAAATAAATATTATATATATGTATATATCTTTGTTTTAAAAATATTTTATTTAAATTGGAATAAAAATAAAAATGATTGTTTATTATATTAAATAATATTTATTTTTATTATGGTTAAGAAAGAATTTCATGAGCAATTCTTTCTGTAAATGAAGCATCATTGCCCGGTAACCAGAGAAAACTTTATTACTGTCATAACAGTTGGATTAATTTGTTTATATCAGATAAATTTAAAGTTTTATTAAGTTATTGACAAAATAATAATGATATTGGAGTAGATTTTGTGAAAGGGGGGATATGGAGATCCTCTTGACTGATATCTTTGATGAAATGAAAGGAATAAATAACAAAAAGTAAAACAAAGCCATTTTTTCATGGAGTAAGAGTCATTGCTATGCTGATCAAATTAAAATCATCTTTACTGCAAAGAACAAAAAATCTAATGAAATTCAATTGATGGATGGCATCCATGGCAATTTCACTATCATCATTGTCATTGGAATTCTGTGTAATACATGGAAAAGGAACTAATTAAAGGAATATCAAAAGATGTAAGCAGAATTATTGATGAAGACTAAGTATTAAACTTTTATTTTAATTATACTATAATATAAAATATATATACTGTATTAGAAATATTTTTATCTCTCTTAAAATTGTAAATAATACTATAATATAAAATATATATACTGTATTAGAAATATTTTTATCTCTCTTAAAATTGTAAATAATAGTTTAATTTTTTTCTATTAATATTATTCAATATGAATTAAAGATTTAGGTTAAGTAATTAAGACTTAATTTTAAAGTAAATTTAATTTTTTTTAAAAGATATAATGTTTATTGTATAGAAGAGGGTTACTTGATCTAAATAGATGCTCAACTAATATAAAAAAAAAAAATATTTATGGTATGGTATCTCTTGTCACATATCCATCTTAAATTTTATGATATATATATATCTGAATATTGATATGCAAGATTGTATATTTATGAATCATTGTTTTGCATGACTTTAAAATTATATTTAGTAACTCTTTTAAAAGAAATTCCAGAGAGATTTTGGAGAATAGAGCAAAGTCAATGCAGATTATACTAGATAAGGGATTTTAAATTTATGATAATTAATTGTTGTATTTTGTAAAAATTGCATACAAGTTTATGCACTCCAGAAAAACGTATTTATTCGAGAGGTTGTTTTTAGATTGCGCACTGATAACTGAGTAGTTTAATTAAGGCATTAATGTAATGGTGAACGATAATTCCAAGAAGAGACCTTACCATATTGGACAATGTAACTAATTGCTGCAGTTATCAGAAAGCTATAAAAAGACTGTGTAACAACTACGTCAGGCAGTATTTGAGTGCATTCCAGTAGACATTCCTGTTCAATTCCAGTAGGAGATATCTCACGTCAGTGCTTTCGGTTAGTGTACAGCACTCAGTGGAAATGTAGTCCACGGGTATAGCTGAAAGAGCTCACAGAGATGGGGAGACCGTAGCCTGAGGAAACCGTCTGAACAGCAGTTGAATCAAGAGTTGAATTTCCAGCGGTTTTCAAGTGAAATATCTGATAGACTGTTGCAGAGATGGAAGCTGTAAGGAGCTTAAGGCCAGTCGCAGTGCTATACTACAAAGCGTTCATGTGCAGCTAAACTGGACTGGGGTCAAGATGTGTGTAAACCTTGCCCATTGTGAACCATTTTTGTAGCAGCCAACCTGAATGTACATAGAGGGAATTGAACATTAGCGAACTGTAGAAATAGAGTTGTTGCAGACTATTTGCTATTCTAATTATTTAAAAACACTGTGTCTTAATGTATATAGTCATACTTATGGACACATCATTAATGTAATTTTTTGTTGTTGTTGTTAAATGATTGATTCTATGATTTTAATAAATTTATATTTAATTATCAATAAGCATCATGTTGTATTGATTTATCTATCCATTGCATTACATGTTTATTCAATTACAGATAATTATTAGATTACATATTCATTGTTTTATGGTTATATATTTCTATTTAATTGCTTATTCATTTATTTATTTGGCTACTTTATGAAAGGGAAATTTATCTAATAGTGTGATTACATGTTAGCTGTAGTTTAATATAAATTTTACTTATTTATTGTTAAATGAGATTAATAGTTTGGATGATAAAAGAGAAGTGCAGACCATAATTATTTTGAATCAAGAAGAATAGATTCATTGGCACCTTATAAATGCATGAATCTATAACAATTTAAGCTCATAATCAGTTTTGTTTGTGGGAAAAATACTATAATAAAGTTATGATTTTATTGTCTTTTGTCAGTAAAAGATTATTTGAGCTTATAGGGATATATATTAAGGAATATTATGTTTTATATGACTTGTTGTATTTTCTCATTATTATGGTGAATAATTAATATTTGAGTAAACATTTACACATATAAGTTATAGTGTATATTTAACTGTGGCACTGCTTAGCCAAATAAAGCTTAAAGATAAAGATACCAATGTGCAGATTTAAGTTTGACCTTATTTTATCTTTCTTTATTACATTTGGTTGTTTATTATTAGAATGTACATCATTTAAAACACTCTAAGAAATGGCAATTATTTATCAGAATTTCTACTTGTAGGAAGAACATATAAGTTCTATTTTATAACTATATATTTTGTATATTCTTTATCATTGTCCATTACAATATAGCCGCAACTATTTCAATATACACTTATTGATTAGTATATATTTATATATTTATTTAGCAATTAGTGCACCTGTTTTCCAAATCTATGATCTTGTCTTCAGATCCAAGCCAAGTAAAATTAATGGTTCATAATTATTGGTAAAAGTGGTACTTACATATTAGACCTGCAACAAAGGAGACATGCTACACCTTTTCACATTTGTGGCAAATATCTAACTTTGCATCCCATCAAATAAACCCAGCAATTTCATTCGACCTCTTCCAATATTGTGATAAATTTATACTTTCATTTATTATCCAGATTTGTTCAGACAAGTTTTTCTCAAAGTGTTTTTTGCTTCAGTGCTGATTTATTTTTCCATTTTCTGATTAATACTACAATTTTGTTTTAAACAGGTTAAAATGATGAACATTTGGAGTTTATACCCACTACTGATATCAATGTGGTCGAGTAGATCCACACTTCGGACAAGCAATTGCATTGTAACATTTGAGAATGTAATAATAATAGGCCTTTGTAAGAGAACATGATTGGAGGGTTCCAGAATTTCATTTTTGACGGTAATCCAATTTAGTTACAGCTGGGCTTGCAAATTAACATTCATAGAATGGGGAAAAACAGAGCTTGGTTTAGCAGAGAAAAACATAAAATTGGAGACTAACAAAATTATTGAAATTGAAGAGAGCTTTTTGCACAAAAAGAAAAAAAAACAAGCTGGATGAATTCTTCCGGAACAATGGATGTTTGATGGCTTGTGCAGGGAGACTGAGGAGTGTTTCATCATGAGAATTTATGATAAAATGGTGGCAACTCTGATGTGGAAGAGGAATTAATAATTTATTTGGACTGTTGGAAAGCCTATAAAACTGCTGAATTATGAGCTGCTGATTACTGACCATTTCATGTGAATCATATGTTAAGTAAATCTTCATTTTTTTTAAAAAAATATTTTGGAACAAAATTTTATCCACTTAAAATAAAGTAGAACAGACAAACGATTGTTTCATTCTTGTGACAATTTCTGTTATATATTACACAGTAAGTATATTTTCATTTTAAGCATTTTATAATTTCATGCCAGATATACATATAATATTTTAGATGTAATATTTAGATATGCTAGATGCAGTAATACTTTAATATTGTTATTTTTTGTTGTTTTTTTTTTTTGTTTGTTTGTTTTTTTGTCAATTTTGCTTTAGTGATTATTTTGTAATTTTGTGACAAGCTTAAATATGTGTATTTAAAGTAACATTTTGGAATTGCATAATGCTGTGTCATATTTAATATTTTTTGTGTGAAATTTATATTTTTAGTACAGTATTGTTAAAAATTTACTTTTTCAGATTTAGTTTAGGTGCGGTTAGTGTCACAGATTAGAGCTGCTATGCCTTTTCACATAAGTATTCTGACTGCTGATAACTTTGTAAAACTTGCAAAAATATCATATACATGTGGTCCATTTTGACAAATTTATCATTTTAAGTTTGTACATGTTCCAGTGTATACATTATTTAGTCAGATCACAAGATTAGAAAGTTATCGGCAGATTGATGCAAATGTGAAAAGGCATAGTAGGTCTAATATGTGAGTATCATAAAAGTTTGTCTGTTTTTTATAGATGTACATATACTATGAATACACATTTCCATTTCTATAATATTAACCAAATAGATAAACCATAGAATGCCAAGACTGTTATTTCCCTTTCAAAAAAGTATTTTTATTAAATGAGTATTTTTTTTATCTAAATGTTAGATAGAGATAAAGGTGTGTAATTTAAAATGATGGAAAGGCTCTCTATAAGCAACTTCATTTTTGCCCTACAGAGAATTCTTAAGACTTAGGGAGAAATAAAACTAATTTTAAAAATGAATAAATCATTGTTCAATTTTTAATTCCTTTCTCCCTTTTCTTTAAAGCAAGACTTAAAATAAATATTAAGAGATACTTTTGCTAGCTACACGTAATTATTGTTTTTTTTTTTAGTTTTTGCAGTCATTTATAAAATTCTATTATTAACTTCTTTTGTAATGAAAAATGATGTATAGCAGCTATGTATACACATCATTTACTAATCTTAACAGTTAATATGTGATCTTGAAAATTGTTTGTATATTTTTCTCCCATAAAAAATTGTTCTAAGATTGTTATATCCATGATAGTCAATTTATAAATATTGCACTTATAAAATATTGAAAATTGATTTAATTTTTATTTTAGGATCAGTATTAGAAATATTATTTGCACAGTCTTCACCACCATTCTTCAATCGATCAAACAGTATTAGCTTTTCAAGCAAGTAAGTATATGTGTAAATTTATTTTTAAAATTTTGTTTATTTAATTGAAGTCATTAATTTTTTTTCTAAAGATGTAATTCTTATAAATATGTCTTCCAATTATACTATTATTTTTAATTAAAGATAGTTTATTAGTTAAAAATGAATACATACAAATAAAATAAAAAAACAATAAATATTTTGAAAATAGGAATATTTAGTTAGAAAAACAAAGTCTCAAGTAGTCTATGTATATTATGATAAAAATAGAAGTTGAATTTAGTATTAAAATATAAAAAATAATTACTAAAAATTAATTGACAAAAAAACATATACAAATAAAAAGAAATAAAGATAAATCTATTTTATCTAAATGGTTGCTTTTGGGGGAGAAACAAATTATCTATTTTATTTAAATGAGATATTTATTTATATAGCGCGATGTTTAGTTTCATTTAAGAATGACGTGTCGTAAATTCTAGAAAATTTCATAGACGTCATTCATTCAGACATGGTAAAGTGTAATTTAAAGTGATTGGTTTATCTTCACGCTTTTATTTCCAGTACTTAAGATTTGCCCATACTTAAGCATTTGGGTTGAAAGAATAGGTGGATTCATTTTATTCTTTCGCAAAGACTTTATCTTGTGTTGGAAATGAAAGTATTAATTTATTATTAACTATTTTATTTAAGTAAAATCATACATAGAAATTTCAATATTTAAAATTAATTTATAAAATCAAATCTTAAATAGTAATAAAATAACAAGAATGGATAAATTTATCTAAACAACCATAGAAAAAATATAAGAATATATAAATATAGAAAATTTTAAAAGATATAATAGTAATTAAGGAATGTCAAGAAGAAAATAAAACTTCAAAAGAAAGGTTGCTATTCAATTTAAATATGAAGAAACTTTTTTTCTAGTTTTTTTTTTATTTTTTATCAGAAGAAAAGCTATTATTTATTTTTGTTTCAGATATCATAGAGTGATTTGGAAGATTAAAATATTGAGGTCTTTTTAAGATTATTACATATAACATTGAATCTGTGATTGTTTGTATTTGCGTGTATTATCACAGATTCACCATTATAATTAATAAACACTAGAGATATATTACTCAAAGTTTTTTTCTTTTAAATTTTTAGAAAAATGTTCCCAAATTATATGTGGAGCTCTTGTTTAAACAAGTATACCATGTAAAATTATTAAAATTAATATGATGTATATTTTTTTTATAACTGATCTTATTAAAAACTGATTTTTTAAAAAAATATAATTAGTTGTTTTGAGTAAAACAATTATAATTTTTATTTTTTTTAAGTAAAAACTCAAATATTAGTATTTTTTTTTTTACAGTGAATAGTTATGAATTTAATATGAGTGTTCTATAAATATATTGCAAATTATAATATATTTCATAACAACAAAAACAAACTTTGGGAAATTCTGTTACTAAAAGATCTGCAAACAATAGATAATAATTTTTCAAAAAGAAAGCAAAGACAATATTACCTTATATTTAAATTTGCCACATTCACAGATTCTAAAAAGTTTTTTTTTCATTACATTTCTTAATTGTTATTTTGATTTTTATAAATTTTTTTACATATATTTTTTGTGAATGTGTGTGTATTTTTTTGATAACATTTATATGTCTACAATTTTTTTTATTGCATTATTTGGGAATATGTGTATTTTTTTTTGTTGAATATTTATATATTCTTTAGTAATAAATCTTTTTGGCCAGAGCCATAATCTTGAGTTGGTGCAACATGCAGTAATTTGTTTTTTTGTTAAATATGTTATATTTGTGTATTTTATAACTCTTGTAATTATTGGCAGCAATATCTTGCCATTTATAAGCATTCACTGAGAAATGCATTATAAAAAAGTGATTCTAATGTGTGAGATGCATCATGAAAATGTTATATTATTTAATTAATTAAAAAATTTTTTTTTCTCTAGCGATCCTATAATTAGTGTTATTCCTGGAGATTATAATGGTGATTCTCAGATGGATATTCTAATTGTTACACAGTTACCAATAAAGAAAACAGTCAATGTTCGGATATTATGGACTGATAAAATGAAAGGTAATTAAATACATCTCCAAAATTATAAATTACAAACAAAATATTTAAGCTTTAATTACTAATTTTTTGATAATTATTATTATATATATTTTTTTATAGTTTTTTTAGAATCATACCTTGTAACTGAGATGCAAGATCAACCATTAGTGATGGAGTAAGTAGTTAATAAAAAACTTGCCTTTGGAAGGTATCAATTTTAAAATATTTGAATGATAAAAATGATTAATAAAAAGAAATTGTAAGATGAAATATCATCTGATGGTTGAGTACCAAGTAAGTAAATCATAAAAATTTCATAAAAATGATCAAGCTAAATTTTTTTTTTTATTTACTTCCCTTAACCAGAAATAAATCCAGAAATTAGTACTGTATTAAACTGCACAGGCCAGAAAAATTATTGTTGATATAAGTTAATGTTGTAAGACCCTAAAAAAATATTAATGTAAATCATAATGCACTGTCTACAAAATAGATTTTTATTCATTTTAAATATTAAATAAAAAAAATACAAATTTATATAAATTAAAATTCATGACTTAATGATATAGTTTTCATTGTTTTGAGCACATAATGTGGATTTTTTTTTTTATATGTGAAAATTAAATAGGATAATGTAAATAATTGCATTTAAATTCTTATGTATAATAGATTCTGCTATACCTTCTACATATACAGCAATATTATTACTATTTAATTAATATGATTTTTATAATAATATGGGTAAATCATTTTTGTTGAAGTATTAAGTACCTTAAAAAAACTAATGCATAAAATGTTTCTTATAACACATTATAACAGTCGCAGGCTCTCCATATAATAAGGTCACCCAGTGCAATGTATGCCAGAAGATTTGTGCATAGGAAATAGTAGTCATGCGATGTTTTGTTGGTTTGATAACAAATTATATTTAATCAAAAATGGAAATTAATGAAATTCATTATGCTATTCTTTTATATAAATTATAATAAATAATAATAATCTTATAGAACAGCTATATAAATATATATATATATATTGTACCAGGAACTGGATTAAAAAGCCTCATCACCTAGAATGCAGTGTTGTGCTTTAGTTTATAAACCAAAACCTTACTTACGCATTTGAAATATTATTTTATTTCTTCCCTTTTGTAATAACTGATAATTAGATCGGTTATTGGTGGATGTGGACACCACTTTCTTAAGGAAAGATTATGATAAATGAATAGCTATATAAACACAACCCAATAATATTCCCATTAAACACTCAGCCAGCGAAGGTATTTCCTGTGAAATAAGATAAATTGTTCCAAGAGGTCAAAATGGCACAATACTAAGAAATTTGCAATATTACTATTTATTAATAACAATTAACAAAAAAAATATAATATATCCACACACATTCTTGAATACATTACTCATCATTTTACTATATGAAATTATTATAAAATATTAAGCAACTTGTACATAAATTTAACATTAAATATAATTCACCATTTAAATATAACATAAATTAAATAACTTTCTTAAATGTCTTAGCCATTTTCAATAAGATATGATATTATTTTATCACTGCAGATTTATTTATTATGTAAAGTATGATCATATTAAAAAAAAAAATTCTTTTCACTTTTTTAATAATAACAAAGCAGTTTCATTTAAACAAACATCTTTAATCTTCATAACAATCCCTATATTTCAAGGAATCTCTCTTTCTTTGTTTATATTTTTGAAAGTGGTAGTTCTACATATCTCTTATATAAAGATTCTTTTTTTTTTAAAAAAAACAAAAATAAATACAAAATAGTGCAAATTTTTTTTCTCAGTAAAAATGTATTTTTTATTAGATTCCAAATTCAATACACACATGATGAATGTATATCTGGCTTCTTCATAAAACTCTGCAATAAACAAAATTAAATAAATAAAACAAAACATTTCTTAATAACTTTAATCAAATAATTACAATTCTTCTCAATTGATATTTTCAGTCCGCAATGAAAACAGATTTAGTGCAGGTAAGTAATAACTATAAATGTCCACTTGCTAAATATTTTTTCTACTTTGATCTTGTGCAAAGCATCTCTTCAAATGGTTTGACCACTGACAGCTCTACATAATTCCAGGATTAAAGTAAGAATACGTTAAAATTTAGCCTGCCATGTATTTATTTTCTAACACATGAATTATGTAAAAGTTGATGACATAATTTATTGAGAAAGATTTCTCAAAATTCCTATTTTATAGTCAGTCTCTTTTCTTTTTCAGATTTGCCAATTTGCACATGAAATTGATTGCTTCAGGTCAAATATTACCATTCAGAGATTGAAGTTCCCAAACTGCCACTTTAAATTTCTCTCTGCCTACTCTCTCCAAAGGAAAAAAAAACTATTAATTTTTAAGCTAAAACATTTTAAAAGCTATTACCATATGATCCAAATTCTCTCTATATCTAATTACAATTCTTTAATCAAGGTTTTTTTTAATACTTATACAAAATTCTTTAATTAAACAAAAATAATAATAATAACATGAACATATTATTTTATCAGTAGAGTTTTTTCAATCAAAAAATTAGCATTGGAATTAAATTATTTTACTAGTATAAATTCTTTTCTATTAACTATTACAGAATCATAAGAATGACACTCTATAAAGACATACTTGCTTAATGTTTCATTAATCTATCTTTAAAAAAAATGTATTTTCTTGGGGTTTTTTTTTCCAACAAAAAAAAACATTTATAATTGAATAAATTTTGAGTTACACACATTTTTCTAAATTTAATATAACTAAACTATACAAGTATTTTTCTGTTCAAAATATTCCTTAATAGCATTGTATGTATGGTTTTACTATTAAAAGTGGCATAGATTACAATGCGCAAATTATCTCGGATTGAGCCTTTCACTCAAGCATTATAATACCACTCTTCCAAAAGGAAGAAAACAATAAAATGGTGGCATTTCTATTTTTTATTCCAAAATCTTTTTAATTACAATGCCAAAATGCTACACTACCAATGCCTAGCATCAGTGTTTTTTTATGATGTTACCTGAAGAATCAAATGATTGCTAACCTATCTATACATAAGAGAAAACATTGCTTTTCCTAAACAACAAATGAAGTTGATTTGTATATCTAATTATTAGAATGCCTGGCCAGTTGTCCTTTTTGTTACTAGAATGTTAATCAGACATTCATTCAACAATATACCGCAAAGTCAGTAATTATAACTTATTCATATGGCTTAAAGAAATGGACACCACCATTTTATCTGAAACTATTAATTTTCAGCATTAAATGTTTTCAATAACTTTGCATTGTAAGATATCTTTTATCTCTTTACTGGAATCAACCTAGAAAGCATTATTGCTCTGTTGACCGATGATAGTAAAGGTACCATCATATAAGTTTAAGAATTTTTTATAGGTGAATTTCTCTGGATTGCTCACATTAGATGTTTAATGAGCACTTGATCTCCCACTTTAAAATTGTGAGCTAAGCTCTCCTTTTTTTTTCTCCCATATATTTTAATTTTTGATATGGCTTGCTATATCTAATTCTGCATATATAGATTCCTCAAGAATCATTGGATGATATTTTATTTTGTTTAATAATGTTTTACTTACTTGAATTTTACATGCAACAGTCAATTATATCTTTGAATTTAAACACTAATGGTATTAAACTTTCACTCTAAGGCTCTAGATTTCAAATGTGTTTGTAGTCATAAAAATCATTGGACACTATATTATAATACAATCAAATTGTAATAGATAATTTTTAGGTTTAGTGTATTTATGATATGAGGCTTTAATTTGCACTGCAAGGAATATCTTATTATATGAGGGGAATGTAGTGTTTAGTATTTTTGATTTTATTACTATTGATGTTTTGTTTTTATCTTTAATATCAATCCATTTACTGTGTTAGTAATTATTGCTTATATTATTGTCATTTGATTCTGTGAACTATTTTTATTATTTGATCAATATATGTAATTGACTATCTCATTATACATATTGTATTAGAAAATAAGTTTTTTCATATAACCTTAAAATGTTCATTGTTTGATATATTCTTAAAACATGAATAAAGACATTTGAAAAAGATATCTTAAAAGTATATTACACACGAGAAAAAGAACTGAAGTTGGAATAATTATTCCATGTGTTTATGTTTAACTAAAATGTTGGTTTATTAATCATCTGGGATGGAAATGATATGATAATCTTTAGCCTAATAAATGATCAGTAATAATCTTTAATGCATTTATCTAAAGTGGATGATGTCAAAGTAAGAAGTATGCTACTACAATTGAATAACATTTCTTTATTAGTAGTAATTTACCATTGCTCATCATTTCCTTGACATCATTTATTTCAATATTACAACTATATACATTTTTATGAAACATTTATTTTACAATATATATCATTAATATATGTATTTTTTGAAAAATATTTTTTTGTAATATAAATTTATTTATCATAATGATATATCATTGATATATTATTTTTGTACTCATTATTAGCATCATCATTACCAACATTGTTCTTACTGTTGCCATTGTAATTACTTAATTTTTTTTAGTTATAATGCAGACATGATTCCAGATATTTTTGGGGAAGATATTAATGGAAATCGCTGCTGTTGGGTAAGCAGGTAATGTTTTATATACTCTATTCATTTTTTTTGTTTGTTTAAAATAATTTTAAAAAGGAATAAATGTTTAGTTTAAGTATATTATTATTGTTTAAATAAATCAATTAATTATCAGCAATATTTTTCAAATCTCTTTTATTTTATTATTCTTTTGCTTCATTTCAACTAATTATTAGTCTTCTTCAGAGCTAAGAATTGACAGATAAATATTTTTTTTTATAATAAAATTATACTCAAAAGAAATAAGAGTTGTCATCTGATCCTTCGTGTCAGCCGCCAGAGGCGCGATTTCTAACTGAAAAACACATTAATATATAGTTCCCGGGATAGCGATTCTCTATTAATATTGACTTTTTTTTTGGTTTGTTTACAAAGTTTACTTTTTTTCGTTTCTGAATTATTTTTCCCAAATAATATGTTTGACGATGGGATAATAGTTTTTTTTTTTTTTTTACCAAAGGGTCTTTTTTGGTGTGTGTTCAAATAGTAATTTGTGTTTTTTTTTAAAAAAAAAATAATATTACTGTTTTTGTAAAATTGGATTGACAAAATTCAAGAGAGAACGGGGTTTTATGATGGATCTTTAAATAATAATTTACGTTACTTTGATAGGTTTACATTTGATTGCCGAAAACAATTATTGGGAGAAGTGTTGTTTTTTTTTTTTTCGCGCGCGTGTGTTTATGTTTAAATAAAATTTAAAACCTTTACTTTTATCGGTTTACATTTGATGGACGACCGATTGGACTTCCTTTCGTTTATAAATTATGGTTTTGGTTCTACAAATAAATATTTTTGACAATGGGACGATAATAGTTGTTGTTTGTTTAATTTTTATTGACAAGAGCGGGTGTTTTTTTGGTGTAGATTCAAATAGTAATTTGGGTTACGTTTAAATAATAAGTTGCGGTCTTACTTTGATCGGTTTACATTTGATTCGCGACACTAATTACTGGGAAGGTTGTTTTTTTGTGTGTACGATTGTAGACAACAATTATTGGGAGAAGGGGTGTAACCGTTTAAAGAATAGTAGTTTACGTTACTTTTAGTAGTGGTGTACATTTGATTGCAGACAATAATTAGTGAGAGGCGTGGGTGTTTTTTGGTGATTGGCGACAACAATTATTGGGAGAAAGAGTTTTGCGTTTTGTTTTTGTTCGAGTGTATGTTTAAATCAAAATTTAAGTTACTTTTATCGGTTACCATTTGATTGAAAACCGATTTGACTTTTTTTTTTTTTTCGTTTATAAATTATTTGGGTTTTCCTAAATAATATTCGATTTGACAATGGGACAATAATAGTCTAGGTTTCTTTAATTTTGATTGACAAGAGCGAGTCTTTTTCGGTGTACGTTCGAATAGTAATTTAGGTTATGTTTAACTAATAATTTACTGTCTTACTTCGATTGGTTTACATTTGATTGGCCAGGACAATTAGTGGGAGGGTTTTTTTTGTTTTTTTCTGCACGATTAAAGAATAATTGACGTTCCTTTTATTTGACCGTTTGATTGCCGACGACAACAATTATTGGGAGAAGAGGGGTTTTTGGGGTTACGTTTAAATAAAAATTTTAGTTACTTCTTTTATTTTACATTTGATTGCCGACGCAACAATTATCAGGAGAAGAAGGGATGTACGTTTAAATAAAAATTGAAGTTACTTCTTTTATTTTTGACATTTGACGAAGGTCATTTAGAATCCCTCAAACAAGCTTGCCTTTACGAAGTGAACCTTTCCATCAGCAGATGTTTTCGGACCTCAAATCTGCATATATTTGCCGCACAATCCAATCTTTTCTTTCAGCAGCAGGATGTTTTTTTCTGCTGTAGAAATATTCCAGCGCTGGCCCGCGTCTGGCAATTCCCATCTTTTCAAGTTTTCTGTTGTGGGAATTAGCCGTACTTTTTGTCTCGGAAAATTTCTCGCTAAAACGTGACTCAAAGCGTGATTTTTAAATTTTTACGCTATTCCACCCTAATCGAAAATTTAGGAGGAATACAAATTTATGAGGAACAATCACGATACTGTTAAAATTGATAAAATGTAACAGTACATCGATTGGTCTTAAAAAAAACAAGGCACTGATGAAAATTTAAATAATTTTGACACGATCAAAATAAACACCCTAGTACGATATTGTTACATCAAATATATAATGCAGCATTATGATATAGTGCGTGACTCAAACAACTATGGCCTTTTCCTCTGCTTTTAGCATCGGAAAAAGCCACACTGTTAGCCGCTAAGCCGAGTTAACACTCTTTCTAGATTTTATCGTAGAAAGGAGACTTAACTTCCGAGTTAATACTCTACCTTTTAGCGTAGAAAGTAGACTTAACTCCGAGTTAACAATCTTTCTAGGATTTCTTTTAGAAAGAATGCTTAAAGGCTTGGGTGCGGCCGCGGAAACGGCATATTTCTAGAAATTTAGCTAGAAATCGCGCCTCTGGCGGCTGACACGAACGATCAGAATATTTCTAAGCATCATTGCACAAATTTACTAAGAAAGTATTTAAAAAATTTTTTCAATTGTGGCAGCTTTTTATGCTAATTATTATGAATATAACAAAAAATAAAAATGTTACAAAGTAGTTGAAGAAAGTTATTGTTTTAAGATGGAAAAAACATAATAAAACTATCTTTATTAAATATAAACTTAACACCATTTTAAGAATATTTTTAAATGTAATGCATGAAATAGATATTCTTAAGATTTTACTATTGAATCAGATGATAGTAACTTGAAAGCGCAAATTTTCTAGCATCCTGTTAACAAAAAATAAGGAATAATAATAAATTATCTATTATTAAATATAATTTTGCAAATTAAGAAAGTAACGATGTAATATTAATATCAAAAAACTCATAAAACAAAACTTTAATTGTTAGGAAAAGTGGTAATTTAATTAAAAATAAAAAAAAAACTCATATTGCTAAACATTATTCATTGTTTAAATGTGATAAATCTATCCTATCAGGATAATATAAACCGCCAATATCAAACTTCTAACAAACTAAAGTTGTGAGTTGTTGATATCAGTTAAAAATCTGATTATATTTTTTTCAAATCTACATATGTTATTTTGCTATGCTAGGATATATGTTTAGGTGTTTGTCTTCCAAGGTTTTTACAAAATTAGATATACATTCAAAAAACATCTTTAATTTTTTAGTGAACCTCTGAATATATATAAAAATCCATTTAATTAAGGATATAGATGTAAGTTAATATTGATTAGTGCTTTCTTGTTCAGATTTTGCTGAATACTTAGAAAAACTGTACAAATTACATTTTCTTATTATTGTTAATTTTCATCATTATACAGGAAGTTTTTATTTAAAAATTATTTTTGCAGTACAATATCTTAAATATTATACTGAAAAAATGTGAACTTGTTAGTTTATACACATAATAATAAATATACACAATTGCTTTAAGCAAATTAGTTGTATATAAATATTCTCTATTTATTGTATCACAGTGAGACATGAGCCATCTCTTGACAAACATAAAGATATTAAAAAAAAATTTATTTAAGAATACACCATAAAATTTAAAAAATAAAATGACAAGATCATAAATCAGTTGGTATCCTCTTGAATCAACTATTGTTTAGGCACATCTTCATTAGATTGATACTTTCCATGATGCTTAGCAGACATTAAAACTGCTGCACATTAGCATGATTTAGACTTTTTAAAACAAAAACCGAGATGCTAAAAGTCAAAAAAATGAAAAAAAAAATATAATAATTAAAATTTGAAAAAAGAAATGTTTCAAAATATTAGTTTAAGACAAAAACAAACTTGTAAAAGTGAAAGTAATTCTAACACAAAATCAGAAATTAAAAGTATAGAATGGAATTTTAATTTTGTAAAAATCTTTTAATAGTGTACAATGAAAGAAAGGATACAGGTAGTGAAGAAAATTCATGAATACAGAAATCAGATTAGTGCCCAAAAAACTATGACAATATGGTGAATAAGAAATTTGGTTACTTATATCAAAATCTTATCCTTATACAGGAAAGTTTAAGAAAAATACTTCTAAAAAAGACAAAATCAAAAAGAAAAAATAATTTTATCAGTTAAGGTAGATGCTATAAATGAATCTAATAAAAAACAAGCTAAAAATAATAAATAATACACAAGAAAGAAGAAGGATAAAATGACAGAAAATGAAATAGGCTCAAATAATTTTTCTAAAACTAAATGATAATATATCAGACAAAAACAAAGTAAACCTACAATAGTTTTTTTTTTATTAAGTGATTATTGGGGGAAAATTTTTTACCATAGCATATCATGCAACTCTATTGTTTTTAGCTTAATAATACAATTAATAAAGAAAATGAATAGTATTAACAAAAACACATCTATCAATTATCTCTGTAAACTTGAAGATTATACTCTTAATTTTCATTTTCAACTATTACCAGTGTATTGTAGATGAAAGTTTAATCCAATTTTTTCAGTTCATAATCTATCTTATCTTCTCGACATCTCTTCAGCAAACATCCTTGGGTCATCTATTCATACGTGTCTTCTTCTAAGTCTTATTTAAGATTCCAACTGTCTGCATGTTATCATCTTCTATAGAAATATGTCCAATTTAATTTCATTTTAACTTTTTAATTCTTTTAATGGTATCATTGATAATTATTTGTACTCTCATATATATAGTTCGTTTTTGACTCCTTGTTGTTACTTCCAACTTACATTATTAAGTAGTCTGAAATCTATATTAATCTTATGTTAAAGTAGCCAAGTCTTAGATTCATATGTAAAATCTGGTAAAGCATATTTTTATAAAAACTTTTCAAACACATAGACATATTTTCTTTTAATATTATTATTTCTAGCAAAAGCATTCCATCCATGTTTAATTATATGATTAATTTTATTTATTGTTTTTATCTGTATTAATAATCTGACCAAGATATTTGTATAGTTAATTTCTTCTAATTCATTGTTGTCAGTCTTTTATTCTGTTTCTTTAAACTTTTAGCTTTTTAAAACCCTAAATATCTTAAATTTATTTAATAAATCTTGAAACATTTCCTGAAGCTCTGGAATATTATTTGCAAACAGTCCCATCATTTGCAAAATCTAAATAACTTAAATAATTTCTATTTATTTTTCTTTCCTTAATTTTACATTTTAATCCACCACATATTTCTTGAAAAATACTTTGAAGATATGGAATTACTTAGTTGTATACTCTTATCATTGTCAATATTCTTAGAGTCACCACATAATCTAATCCATTGTGTTATATTTTGATAAATATTTTTCAAATTTTGACAATATTTTAAAAGTTTAAT
Organism: Epiperipatus broadwayi; assembly: GCA_028023455.1. Classification (NCBI taxonomy): domain Eukaryota; kingdom Metazoa; phylum Onychophora; class Udeonychophora; order Euonychophora; family Peripatidae; genus Epiperipatus; species Epiperipatus broadwayi. The sequence goes on along the minus strand of JAQFVV010006205.1, from coordinate 6,720,347 downwards.
CACAATGGAAATACTCATAGAATCAAATATCTTTTTTATAATTTATAAATGCAAAATATAGTGACAACTGGCATTCATTAGTTTTTTTTTTATAACTTCTCTTAATATTTTAAATCCGACTTATTTTTCTAATTGTAATTATCTTAGTAAATATCTTATATAGAATCTATAATTTTTACTATCTTATTTTTCATTTTTCTTAAAATTCAATAACATTTTTGTTTCTTCCAATGTTTTGATTACATTTAATATTAGATTTGCCAACTTTTTCCCCATTTCTTTACTTGCTTTTTAAAAAAAATCAGTAATAATTTATTATTTCCTGAAGTTTTTTTCTTTTTCATAGATTAATTGCATATATCTTTTTTTTAATTTTATTTAAAATATTTAGAACCTCAGAAAATATTATAATTGTAGAGATTGCTTTAATTTCTTATTCTTTATTACTATGGAGTTTTTTTGTAGAACTTTTCTGTTTCATGGTGTTGTTCCTCTTTTTAATATATTGTACTCTTTTTTATTTATTTATTTATTGCTGAAACAATTTTCCTATACCAAATTGTTGATTTATATATTTAAGGCTTTTATCTTCTTCTGTACCTTTAACTTCTCAATTCACGCTTGTATTTTTTTATATTATTATTAAGTATTTTTCATATCATTTTACAAAATTCCAGATATTCAATTCTTCTTAATGGATCATTTTTATTTATTTATTTTTCTTCTATACATTGTCTTATCTCACTAGAAAAATTATTAGTAAATTGTTGCTTTTTTATATCAATTATTCGCATAGCAGTTTAGTAAAATACCAGTTATTTTCTTATTGATCTCTGTCAAGTTTGAATCATTTTCAAAGGTTGTTGATATTTTAAAACGATTTTCAAGTTCTAATTAAATTCATTGGAATATTTATGAAGATTATGAATAACAACTGATAATATTTTCTATCTTAATAATTTTCACCTCCAGTTTTTGCCTTAATATGTTTCTTACAACTCACTTATCAATGATAACTCCCAATCTTTATATTTTCTGTTATTAGAATATAATCTAATTCTACTGTACTTTTATTTAGTTGCTTTCATATCCATTTCTGTTTAGAATTTTTTCCAAAAAAGTAATTCATATGATGGGATTTTTTACCCCGTAAATTCCACAAGTCTTTTTCTACTCTTATTTTTGTCTTTATAACCAAATTTATCCACAATACTTTTATTATTTCATTTGTTTTCAAATTCTAATATTAAAATCTGTGACAATTTAAAAATATTTAGTGTGATCAAAAATATTTGTATATCTATATAAAAATCCTCTATTTATTCATCATCAAATGAATTTATTGGGCTGTAAATCTACATTTGGTACTTTCCATTAAATTAAATAACTAATCTTTTACTTTTTTTAATATATGATCTTTCATTTTTTATTTGTAATGATTTCAACTTTACTTGTGCTTTTATAGTGAAGTAGATGTCCACTTTTAAAATTAATTATCTCTTTAATTTTTTTTCTAATTTCACAAGTCTGATACTGTCCTATTTAATATTAGACAATTCTGATTTCGAATCATTCACTCTTTTTATAATTTAATAAATTCGATTAAATGCATCATAATTTTCCTCACATGTAAGTTTTTCTCTTGAATACTACAACAAAATCCAAAAGAAATTCACCGAAGATTCAGAAAAGATATAAAAAAAATGAAAGAAATTATTTTGTAATTAAAAATTCTAATTTTTTGGTTTACAAATATATACTACTTCAGCTTTGATGAATTTTTTTTTTTTCAACAGAAATGGAAAACTATGGAAAAATAATAAAAAAAGTAAGAGAAATGACACATAATATTTTACAATAAATTCCGTATAACACATTGAAGTAATATTAAAACTTTAAAGAAAAGTATATCAAAAGATTGATTACTGCATAGATTGATAAAAAATCAAATGCCAATAACAGTTATATTAAAAAAGGGACCCGTTCTCTCTATTTTAGAGGTAACAGATTATATGCCTAATAATTATAAAATAGGAACACTGACAAAATGCAAAAACGTTGACAGACTAAATCACTTGTGCAACAGTAAATATTGTAGGAAGTCCGTCAAAGTAACTAGAAACAGAAAAATTTATAGAGATTAATATGAAAACATTAAATACAAAAGTAAGAAATATAGATATTAACAGAAAATCTCAAGCAGTAATACACAGAAAATTTTGAAATAAAAAAGATGATTTAGACTGAAGTCAGAGGAAAACACAAGGAGAAAATCTAGAGAAATTACAATGGAAAAATAATGAAAAATAAAACTTATTAAACAAAATATAGTTTTTATAAAATTATAGGAAAATAAGTCAATAAATCCCATGAAGGCAACCATAAAATGACATAGAAGATAAAATGGACAAGAAGAGGTAAAAGAAATAAAATAATCAAAATGCAACAAAAATTAAATGTAGTAATAGTAAATGTCAGAAGAATAAATACATAAAATATTCAATTATGTAAAGCAACAACCAAATGATATTTTACAGAAATTAAGATCAATCAAAATACAAGTTACTTAGTAAACAATCTAGACAGATATTTTATTACCAAGTACAAACACAATAATAGACTGGTACAGGAAATAGGAGTTTTGCTTAATACTCTGTCTAAATAAAATAAAAAATTCAAATATTATCTTAACAAATAAAGTTTATAATCATTTCTTTTACATACATAGAAACTGAACAGTATGTATAATAGCTTATTAAAAACCAAAGTAAAGACTTAACATCAGTATTATATTGAGTACACAATAAATTATTCCAAAACCAAAAATAGATCTTAGGGGGTTGACACTTATAAAAATTTACTATTTGCATTAAAATAAAATGAAAGATCATTGTTTTCAATTAAGTATGACATCTATTTGAAGCATTATGTTATATTAATAATAGAACAAAATCCTTTTAAATTTGTTTTTTATTTTGAGACACAGGGTAACTAATTCCAAAATATTATAACTTAAGTAAGCTTTATTTTTGCATACTATTAATCAAAGATGAATGTAGAAAACAACTACAATATTAATATTAGGGGTGAAATGTATTTACTACACAACATTATATTAGAATTGATCAAATATAGTGAAATACCATACCAAGTGTATCAAATTAGACCCTTGCATGGCATAGTATAAAATGAAAAACAAATTATTTATGCAAATTAAAAACTATAAATCTTTTATTATAGAATCAAATAAAGGAAAGAATACAAGAGATAAAGATTATATTCCAATCATAAACACAGTTTAAGATAAAACAGAAATTACTACAAACTTTGCAAACAGAATTTGACTATTTATTTTAATAAGTGTAATAAAAAAAAATGTCAGGCAAGGGGAATTACAAATTAATACAGTACCATTTTGGGGCAGTTTGTGAAAATAGCTATGATAAAGTTTGTATATCATTCATTAAAGGTGCATTAGCAATCTTAAATAAAGCAAAAAAAGATAATATGAAGCCTGCAGTATGCTAAGCATATATTTTCAAAACTAAAAAGAAAATTTATGGAAGTACAAGTTTAGAGAAATCATATAACAAAAGAAAAAAAAAAAAGAGATCAGACCATAAATGATCTTAGCAAGAGACTAAGTACTAACATCAATTTATAAACTCCGGTTTACACTATAATAATTTTTTCACAGAAATATTATAATCAAATTTGCTACAAAAATTTAAATTGGCCCCTCATTAGCAAAAAAGTAAGTTTCCATTTTAGGATAAAAAATTACATAATTTAATAAGTATATATTGACAGCTCAGAATATTATAAAAGGAAAGTCCAAGAAATTATTATTTATGCAAAGGAAATTGGCAGATTATTATACAATGTAAATAGATTTTAAATCATCTTGTGAGAACAATAAATCAAATAATTCCTTGATGTAATTACTTGTATAATCAATAGTAAACTATTTTAAAAATAGAATATTATTAAAAAATTATCCAAAATTCAGAATTTTTTACATTAGGAGTCACCATTTGCACTTTTATTCTTTGCCATTGACAATGATTCAATCATCAAGAAAATAAAATGGAAAGTAAAAGATTGTCATTTACCATATTTAATGATGCAGGCATTATCATGGCTTTTATATATAATCTTGTAGTAATATTTTTAAAATAGTAACTTTAAGCCACTATGGATATATTAAATGAATTTCATATAAATTCAGGATTCTATATCCTCCTGTTAAATGAGAAGCCTGCAATGAATAAAAAAATTCTATTTTATTTAAGCTGTACTGAAAGTTTTTCTAAATATATCCTTAAATTTGTTAAGACATCTGAATAGAATAATATTAGAAAAAAATAAAGTAATTGAGGCATTTGCAACAATAAAATTTTATCAGATTATTTATACAAAAATTTTAATGCAATAGTAATAGGAATTTTGAGTTATTATAAGTCTGGGCTCAACCTATTAATAACAAATAGTAACAACAAAAAAATACATTTCAGAAAATTCTTTGCATTTATTATCTTTTTCAGTAATACAACTTCCATTTAATCAAAGTAATCTACATTTGATTGTAACAAAATTGTGTTCCCTATATAAAGTATATACCTACATTAACTATTGATACAGATATTCACCAAGAAATAAAATGACAAAAAAAATAGGCATTCAGTTTTTAGTGATCTAATTATTGCCTATGAGGATTTTTATTAGATGAATTTAATCTCATTTCCCTAAACTGTGTTAAATAATAAATTGGAAAAAAACTCCTGGTAAATTTATCAATAGTTAAGTCATTAGAAAATTTTCAAAATATCCAAGTCCCTCAATCATACCGAGATTTATATTCAATCTAGTATATGATTTTATGCTAAAAAAACCTTAATAAAAGATTAAATCTAAATCTGAAACTTATCTATCTGCGCTGTGAAAATATTGAAACATTTTTACCCTTGTTCATAGCTTTGCAATTCTTGTAATATTGTTTCATATCTTTCTTTGTTAGCTGATTTTTAGGGTTTCTTATTCCTTTTTTTTTTCAGAAATTTTTTATCAATTTTAAGTTAAACTTATTTATTTATCTTTTTTTAACTATCACTATATCTTCTAACATTAATTTTTTTTCCCCTAGAATATTTATCTTAATCAATTTTTTTCTCAGATTCATTTTTAATTTTCTACTTCTATTTTTAATTCTTATGATTCACTGTCATTTACATTTAAAATCTCATATCATTTTTTTATTATTATTATTTCTATATTAATAGTAACAGTATTTTGATTATATTCAAGTCATTAATTTAGCTTGACATTGTTTTATATCTTCATTTAATGTATGCACATGAATAAGTCATGCACATTTTTATTAGTGAAATTATTCATTGCCTTGGGGTAGATAATTTACTTGATTTTTCAATGTCCATGTATATTAACAAAGCTTTGGCTGTTGGGAAAATGTATTGAACAATAAAAACAACAAAGCTTTGGCTGTTGGGAAAATGTATTGAACAATAAAAACATCATTGAATTCAAATGCTTCATTTTTGCTTCTAAATACATAATTATTCTAATGATACTTGTTTTTTTAAAATATTCATACAGCCTATTCTTTCATCATTGATATTCTAGTCACTTTTGATATATTCTAAATAGAATTTTGAATTTACTATCCTATATTCAGCTTCTCAGGAGGTCAAATAATAGTTTCATTAAATTAACTAAATTAAGTTTTTTTTTATATTTAATCTTTTACTTGGCTAAGAATTGATCTACTCTTTTAAGCCCATCTTTTTTATCATTGTTAAAACATGCAGGACAGTTTTCAGTCATTGATTATTTCTGAAACTTATCATAAAACTTTTCCATTTTTTTAATTCACTTTCTTAAGAGTTGTTGAGCAATAATTATTGGCCTAGGGTTGATTACATAGTCTTTTACTCAATAAATATTTAATGTAAATATTTATTCTTTATATTTTTTCATTTTGTCTTTAATACCTATGAATGTTTGTTTGAGAGAAACAAAATAGAATTAATTTTTTTTCCCAGTGTTGGAAGTTGCATATTGCCAATGGAAATCTTAAATTAATTTAATTTAGTGGGAATGCACTACAATAATGTCAAAAATTAATATTTGCAGTAACATATTAGCATTCAATGCTCATATCCAATTGTCTTTTTTTTTATTCTCCATGAAATTCTAAAGAAGTTTCAATTAATTTGATTAGAATTCAACAAAAAAACAAAGATTGCATTGGTTTTATTAATTTTGATAATAAGAATGTTTTATATATATATTTAGATATGTAATAATTAAATGAACAATATAATCATTTTTTTTATAATAAAACTATTGCATATTTTTAATTAAGTAAACATTATAAAATATATAATGCTGATAAGATATTAAATAAATAATTAGAATAACCAATGTTAATCATCATCTATAAACATCATTTTATATCTCAGATTAAAAAAATTAGGGAAAACTTAACCTAAATTTGAATTTCTATCAGAACAGCTTTCTCACCTACACATCTGCCTTGTTATCTCAAGACAGTTGGACTAAAAAATAACTTAAATTTTTACATAAACTTTAAATTTTTATTTGAAAACTTTATTGGTTTTCTATCAATCCCTCTCATTTTTAATTTATTTCAGAATGCAAAATAATAGGTCCTCATGTAAAATTCACTAGCTACATATTTCTTGTTATCCCATTTGAGAATAACAAGAGTTGATAGGTAACTGATTATGCAGTCTGTTTAGAAAAAATTTAATAGATCATCATCATCAACCATTATCAGTCCACTGCAGGATGAAGGTCTCTCCAAGTTCAATCTATCTTCTCCGATCTTTATCTTCTCCACATCACTCTTGCATGCTTTCTTATTTCATCCATCCATCTCACATGTGGTCTCTTTCTGGGTCTTTTACAATCTCTTGGAATTCAGTTTAAGATTCCAATTATCCATCTATTATTATCTCTTCTAGCAATATGTCCAGCCCAACTCCATTTCAGCCTTTTAATTTTTTCAATGAGGTCAGTAACACCTGCTTGTTCTTTTACCCATATTCTTGTTACTCCAACGTGCATCTCTCCAAACTTCTTTGAATAGTCTGAAGTTTCTCTATTCCTCTTCTATTAAGTGTCCAAGTCTCAGATCCATAAGTAAGAACTGGTAAAATACATTTATTAATAACTTTCCTTTTCAAACACATAGACATATTTCTTTTTAGTATCAAATTATTTTTACCAAAAGCACTCAAACCAAGTTTAATTCTTTCTATGATTAATTTCATCCATTATGTTTCCATCTGTATTAATAATGTGACCAAGGTATTTGTAGCTGTTAACTTCTTCTAACTCATCATAATCAATCATTATTTTCATATTTTGAGAAAATCCATTAAACATTACTTTAGTCTTTTTAACATTTATCTTTAACCTACTTTCCTATTTTTATCTGATAACTCCTGCAACATTTCCTGCAATTCTAAAGCATTATTTGCAAAGACAACTACAAATTTCTGCAAGATCTAAATGAATTAAATAATCTCCATTTACTTTCATTCCTTTATTTTCCCATTTTAATCCACAAAATATTTCTTGCAGCACTGCTATAAAAAGTTTTGGAGATATAGAGTCACTCTTTCTTACACCCTTCTCAACGTTGACTTTTCTAATATCATTATGTAATCTAATTGTTGCTGTTGCATTTTTATAAATATTCTTTAAAATATGACAATATACCAAATGTCTAAATGATAAAGATGTACCAGATGATTGAAAGAATGCAGTATTAATATTAATATTTAAAAAAGATGATAAAGAAGATATTAGAAATTCCAGACCTATCGGCCTTTTATCAGTTTTATACAAAATTTTTACCAGGTTAATTACAACCCATTTACAGAAAACATTGGATTTCCAGAAACCAAGAGAACAAGCTGGTTTTAAAAGTGGTTTTAATACAGTAGATTATATCCAGGTATTGAGAGAAGTTATAGAAATGACATGTATATGAGTTGCCATTATTCTTTGGATTTGTAGATTATGAAAAGGCATTTGATTTTATAAACATTTCTTCAGTGATTTAATAGATAGGAACAAATATATAATTGATTGAGTTGTTTAAATGGAAATAAGGATCTTATGAAAATGATTTTTATTATTTTTCATTCTTATTGACTTTAGAATAATATATTTTTTAAATCATATGTAACAGTGGATATATTTCTCATCACACATACAGAAAAATATTTAAAATATTACTTATTTGAGAATTATTTATTAAAAACAAACAACTTTAGTCTATATTAAGATATTTATGTCATATTACTTAAATAATATGATCATTATTGATATTTTTTGCTATTATAAATACCCCTCCCACCTAGTGTATTTTTTGAAAAAATGCAAAACTTTTTCAAGAACTTTAATTATATATAGAAATTTATATATATATTTATAATTTTTTAGCACTTTTAAAAATTTTTCTAAAGTTTGTTTTACAAATGCCAGTGATGTCAATCCTATCTCTCATCCACATTCTAATGCCTTCATAGATTTGAATCAAGATTTTGGAGCAGGTAATTTTAATACAGTATGCACACACACACACACACATATATATTAGATTATTTTATAAATAATATTTTACTTGCATATTAGTTTACATACTTATTATTATCCAATATTTATTGGTGTTAACCATATTTATATGTTTTATTTATTCATTTTTTTAAACTTTCCAGATAAAGAAAAACTCATTCTTATTGAAAACAATGACAGTCAGATTTGAATAGTGTGCACATAGGTGTTTATATGATGTCTCAATAAATTATATGTTGTAAAAGATCTTTTTTAACAAATTGTGGATATTTTGCTATTTATTAACTTATAAATGCTGTGATACTGTAACTAATGTACAGTTTCTTTTTATAAGAATTTTACTGCATTACATTTATTTAATTAAAGTATGAAGTAGATTAAGAAATACTCTTAAATTTAAATGACAATATTACTTATGTTAAAGAGTTCTTATAAAACATTATAATTGTTTTGATAGATACTGTACAATAGTTAAATTTACTAATTAGATAATACTTTAAGTCATGTTGCAATATATTTTGATCACCATTCAACTAAGTTCCATCAGCAAAGCATATTCAAGAGTCTCTTAGAATTGCAATAGCCTTTTGACTAATTCATAAACAATCAGATAATGAAAAATTATCATCAGTTCACCTATCAAAACTTATTGGATTAATACTGCTTCTGTGTTAGAATCTTAATGAACACTATGTTATTCTCTTCACTTGTAATAATTTGTAATATCTGAACAAGCAACAGATAACAATAAATTTACATTAATTATTATAATATACTTATGATCATTCATTAGTTTCAATTCATATATATAGAGAGAGAGCTTGCAAATAAGCTCTTTAACAAGCTTTGCAGAATATCCCCAACAACAGATCGGTTTCTGCTACTGGCTTCCTCAGTGAGGTACTAGGATATTAAAGCACTAGATTAAAAATACCAGGACAAGCCCAGCACTTTATCTAATGGATAACTATTAAGTAGAACATCTGAAATTTTCAGACATTCATATCTCTTCCAATCCGCTATCTAACTTGAATAGCCATATGGGACTGAACCACATTCAGATTCACCATATATTAATAACTTTAACAATATAAAATCGCAAAAGCTTTAATATCAAAAAATAAAATTACAAAGAAATCAAATCATATATCACATGACCTAATTTAACAAGCTTGTATTACAAATGTTATATATAGAGCTCACAAATAAACTCTTAACAAGCTTTGCAGAATATCCTCAACCCCAGACCGGTTTCTGCTACTGGCTTCCTCAGTGAGGTGCTAGGATATTCAAGCTTTAGGTTAAAAATACCAGGACAAGGCCAGCACTTTATCTAATGGATAACTATTAAGTAGAAAATCTGTCTGACATATGACTTGGATTTTTTTATAATTTTATTTTTTGCTATTAAGGCTTTGGCGATTTTATATTGCTAAAGTTATTAGTATATGGTGCATCTAAACATGGTTCAGTCCCATATGGCTAATTTAAGTTGGCTAGCTGGATTGGAAAATATACGAATGTCTGAAAATTTCAGATTTTCTACCTAATAGTTATCCATTAGATAAAGTGCTGGGCTTGGCCTCGTATTTTTAATCTAATGCTTGAATATTCTAGCACCTCGCTGAGGAAGCTTGTTAAATTAGGTCATGTGACATGTGATTTGATTTTTTTGTAATTTTATTTTTTGATATTAAGGCTTTGGTGGTTTTATATTGCTAAAGTTATTAATATATGGTAAATCCAAACTTAGTTCAGTCCCATATGCCTATTTAAATTAGATAGCTGGATTGGAAGACATGAATGTCTGAAAATTTCAGATTTTCTACTTAATAGTTATCCATTAGATAAATTGTTGGGCTTGTCCTGATATTTTTAATCTAATGCTTGAATATCCTAGCACCTCACTGAGGAAGCCAGTGGCAGAAATCTGGTCTGGGATTGGGCATATTCTGCAAAGCATGTTAAGAGATTGCGAGCTCTATATATAACAATTGGAATACAAGCATGTTAAATTAGGTTATGTGATATATGACTTGAATTTGTTATGCATATATATTCAGTTTAATAAATACAGTGTTAATTTCAATGTTATATGCGAACCAAACACTGGTGATAGACACTCAACAGCATTTGGTTTGTTGATCAGAAATGATGACTATCTGGAAAACACATTTAAAAGTCTGAACATTGAATAAAATAATAAGTAAGGTGGCCTGCATTAGTCTTTATATTCACTTTCAAATTTTTAGTATTAAATTTGCACTCGTTAATGGACCTTCATCAGTAACTAGCTTAGCAACTAATCTCTATTCTACATCTCTTTGTGGAGGATTTTTATCTCACTAGAAAACCTAATATATATATTTGAGGTATCTAAAACTGATTCATGACTAGTTTTTTAGCACGTTAATTAGTATTGGGAGAGGAGTTATTTTATTTTAGTTTATCTGTAATGGATTAAGAATCCTTTCTAGAAAAATTAGTTTGTGTTAATTAGTCTTTTTACTTTTTAGCAATTAGTTTTGCTAATTAGCTTTTTTATAATTTATATCAGTTCTGTATCTTATTTCTAATGTATGTGTGTGTATATATATATATATATATTGATACGAAATTACAACACTAACACACCCTAATCCTAAGACACCAGATTCCTATTATTATTTTAATCTTTAATATACATTGATAATTTTCATCTTCTCTGTCACTTGGATTTCCAGCCAGTATTGAAGTTTTTTTGTTTATCTTTTTGATATTTTTACTCACTATCCTTGACTTCATAGAATATTTCTTGAGTTTTAATTTCTGAAGTATTATTTGATTTTTTGTTCATCTTCTGCCTAGATGTCAAGAGTTTCCAGTTTTGTGATATCTGTAATCAATATATCTTATATACGATATGTAATTTCATTTTTAATAATAATAATTTGATTTTAAAACAGTTTTTTCTACTTAAAAGTCATATATCACACGACTCAATTTTTTTTTAAGCTTTAGGAAATAAACAAAGAGCTTTGCTAATTGCTCAACAAGCTTTGAGATAAATGCTTAGCAAGAGAAAGCATTTAAAATATCTCTATCTGAAAACCACTACCCCATCCCTTGACCAATGGTTTCATGCTTTTGACACTTCTCAGAGAGGCGCTAGGGTAGCTAAAGATACTTGATCAATTCTTAGATAAATGTTGGATTTGGGTTGGTGTTTTTAGATCTAGTGTCTGAAGCTACCCTAGCGCCTCTCTGAGGAGTTCCAAAAGTATGAAACCATTGGTCAGGGGATGGGGGTCGTTTTCAGATAGAGATATTTTAAATGCTTTCTCTTGCTAAGCATTTATCTCAAAGCTTGTTGAGCAATTAGCAAGCTTTGTTTAATTCTTTCTACATATCTTTTTAAACTATCCTTTACCCAGACTTTGTTACTTATCATATAATCATACTGTTTTTTTCCTAATGCTTCTATGTTTTTGCTTTTGGCCTAGAATAGAGAAAAATTATTAGATAATTTTCATCCTAATAACCTTTTGGCCAGAGATTTTCCAATATCTGTTGAATAAATTATATGTTGATGTAGTAATACATGTATAACACATTTTGAATATTATTTGGCTTTATCTTATTTAGAAGTCTGTTAAATTGTTGAATGATCTTTTTGGCCAATCCATTTGATTTGGAGTAGAAAGGAGAATAATAATATGTTTATTCCCTACTTCTTCATGTAATATTGAAACTTATCATACCATTTACACCTTTTTAGATTCCCTACTTCCTCATATAATATTGAAACTTATCATACCATTTACACCTTTTTAGATACTTTATCAATACTTTTATTTGTATTAAACTGACAGTTTCGATATTAAACTAACAGTTTCGACTGTCCTGCAGTCATCATCAGAGCTACAATATTCAAATATATAATTATACAATTATTACACTTATCCACATATTGATATATATAATTAAATACACAATATAAACAAAAATAATTATACCTTTTAATATGATCTTTATAAATAATCATTTCCCATTTTATTATTTTTCTTTTAAATATATATATGGAAAATATGGAAGATTTAATGATTAATAATAATAATGGTCCAATTTTTATGAAAAGATATGTTGATGATTATTTATTGATTTCAACAAGAGCCAAAGGCAAATAGATGTATATCTTGAGGAGATTAATAGGTTAGATAAAAATATAAAATTTACAGTAGAAAAAGAAAATGATAATAAGTTATCGTATTTGGATATTTTGTTAGAAAAATAATATAAAAATGGTAAATGCAAGTTAGAGACATCTGTATATAAAAAAAATAATGTAGATAGCAATATAACTAATTGGAATTCAAATATAGATGTTAAATATAAAATAAGTCATATAAATTTAAGAATATATAGAGCTTGGAATTATTGCTCAAATGAGGAAGATTATAGAAGACAGATAGAATTAATAAAGAATTTAGAGCTAATGAATATCCAGAAAAAGTTATAGAAGAAAATATAAGAAAATTGGAAGAGAAATTTAATACTAGTAATGGGATAGTAAATAGAAAAAATAAAATAGATAAGAATAAATATATAGGTATTAAAACTTATAATAACAGTATTGTAAAAAGTACAAATAGAATAATTATTAGAATTAACAAAAAGTTTAATAATGTAATAAAATTTAAGATAGTAAATAAAAGAGGAAGAATATACTTAATATGTTAGATAATAAATATCTAAGAAAAGTAGAAAAAAACATAAATGGTGTATATAAAATTGAATGCAAATCATGTAAAAGTAAAAATATAAAAACTAATTATGTGGGAGAAACAAAGAATTCAATTTATACCAGATTAATCCAACATAAATATGATAAGAGATCACCTATTTATTTGCATTCATTAGAAACAGGTTATAGGTTTGAAAACGATTGTATAAAAATGATTAATTACACAAATAATAGAAGGGATAGGAAAATTAAAGAGGCAATCTTGATTAAGAGTATAAAACCAAGTCTCAATAGGGATTTTGGGTAAAAACAATAATTTTATAAACAATTGTAATAATAATTAGAATTTGAAAAGATAAAGAGATAAAGTTAAAGAAAATGACAATAGAGGGAGTGTTAAACAAATACAATTTTTTGTAATAAAAAACAAAAAATAATTTGTAATGTGGGTAAAGTTAATTGATAGAAATATTTAATAAAAATAAGACAAGATTAGAACTTGATTTTATAATATAAGAAAAATGATAATAATATGCATTAAATAGTAAAATAAATGTTAAAGTTATAATTATTATATTAAATAATATTTTAAAAAATAAAATAAAGTGATATAAAATAAATTAATATAAAATATTGATAAAATTATTTAAAAGGTAAAATAATAAAATGAGAAATGATTATTTATAAAGGTCATATTAAAATGTATAATTATTTTTGTTTATATTGTGTATTTAATTATGTATATCAATATGTGGATAAGTGTAATAATTGTATAATTATATATTTGAATATTGTAGCTCTGATGATGACTGCAGGACAGTTGAAACTGTTAGTTTAATACAAATAAAAGTATTGATAAAGTGTCTAAAAAGGTGTAAATGGTATATGTTATAATAGAAATCAATACATAGGAAAAGAAGAAATAGAATATTGAAACTTAAAAGATATAAAACTAATTTTGTTATTGCATATTAGTGTTTTTAATTTTGCAATTACTTCCTCTGTAGTTAAGCATCAAAAATATGCAACTATAAGAATCAGATATGTTTTATAAGGTCTTGCATTGTTCTGAAATATTAAAAAGATTTTTTTCATTTTTGAAAATCCCTCTCTTGTATTGTGTTTTTATTATTTAATAATCTATAAATCAAAAATATGCCCATATGAGGTTTTTTATTGCCAATAAACATCACATGATCATCATTTCTTATGCTTGCTTATAACTGTTATTAAAACAGGCAAAACTCTCCATACAAGCAAAACTCTCCAGATGTATTGCCACTCAATGCAAGCCAGAGTAATCAATGGATGCCAGAAGGCTTGTGCATAAAATCCCCATCTAGTGCCTACTCATCCAATATTCCCAGATTAGTTTCTGGCTTGTGACCTTCGTCACTGAGGAGCCTTGGATCTGATAGCACTGTACTTAGATCTGAGGCTCTAATGCAATCCTCCAGCAGCTTACAAAACTATTGAGTCATAAATTGGAAACACTGTAATATTTTCATTTCAAGTTCATTAGCCTATATAGTCAATAGGTCTGAACTCAGTTCAGTACCTATACATTTTGGTGTTTTTGGTTCTTTAATAACCATCGCCACAACTATCCTATTAGGCAGAATTTGTTTTAAGCCAAGAAACATCACATCATCACCATTTCTTACGCTTGCTTATAACTGTTATTAAAACAGGTAAAACTCTCTATACATATTGCCACTCAATGATTCACTGATGAAGGTCACAAGCCAGAAACTAATCTGGTGATATTGAATGAGTAGGCACTAGATGGGGATTTTATGCACAAGACTTCTGGCATCCATTAATTACTCTGGTTTGCATTGAGTGGCAATACATATGGAGAGTTTTACCACTTTTTAATTGTTAACATGTATGTGCTTCTGAGGATTTGACTATAGAAATTATGATGTCTAAACTCTTGTGTAGTAAATTTCCTGTGGATTGCCACATTTTTATATCTCTTATTAAAATTTTCTATCTCAGAATTGATATTTAGTCTTCATACATAGCATCAAGCTGAGGTTTTTGCTCTGACCATACCAGATTAACCTGATGAAGTATTTTCAAAGATATTTTTTTCATCCATGCAGAATCACAGTTTTGTTGTCCATGCAGATATTTTTCCATATTCATAGATATTCCAGAGAATATTTGAAGGAATTTAGAACATTAGTTTGACCACTTGTCCTTGATCTGTTTTATTTAAATATGATAGCTTGTATTGTTCTTGGTCTAGTTTGCTACTGTTGTATTATTGATAATTTTTGGTTTTAATTCATCAATATAGTTTATTAATGCAATATTAAATATCAAAGTTGTATTTCAACTATAAAATTAATCAAGGGAGCATCTTTAGAGTAAGATGACTTGCTATAGTTTTTTTTTTGTTCTTTTTTTAATTTGATAAGATTTCAAATAAGAATTTATGAACAGAGATTATTTTAAATTATTTGCTATATAAATAATGGGGAGATCTTTTCATGTCAAAAATGTTGGCTAGTACAATTAAATATATTTTTCCTTGTAACTTGTGAGAATTCTAGATATATAGATGATTGTTTGTTCATCTTTATAGGAGGAGCATTACAAAACCACTTTTGCACCATATTCTTTAATACGAGTTATAAGAGTTACATATTGTTTGCTATTGTACTGGAGTAAAAGACATCCTGACTTTTTTGTTTCTTCCTGAATGCATTTTTGATTTTTCTTTAATAAATCATAAAGAAGAATAGCCTAGAATTGATTAATAATACAAAAGCATAGAACATTTTTAACTGCTTTTATTTCATCATAGTAAGCTATATGCCCCAATATAAAATATTATGAATCAAAAATTTTAGATCACAGCTTTTTGTAATATACTTTTTCAATGATGCTTCTAAGTCTATCATTATCAAAATGTGGAATTATACTTACCATGATCTGGCTAGAACATCTGTTTTAGACTGGGAGATATTCACAGCTGTAATATTCCCAAGTGATGCACACTTATATGGATTGTGAGCAGTAGGATTTCTCCCGATTTTTTTGTGAGGAATATTTAATGGAAAGCTGCATTCATATCTAACTTTGTGTAATATGTCACCCTTTTCATTATGGCTAAAATCTCAAACATGTTGAAATTATATAGGAGTTTGTATTTAAATTATTGCTTATCATTATGTGATTGTCATACTACAAATTCAAATTTTTATTGAGTTTTTTACTAATGTAAACTTCCCATTGTTAATTTTTTACTATGAAAATTTCAATCGTTAGTGGCTCAAACCATTATCTGCCTATTAATAGTAGAATTTTTTATTGTATTATTTAATTTGACCAAAATGTTTAGCACATGTTTCAGTTTTATTGAATTTTAGTAGATAATTTCTAGACTTTTAAATATCATAAGAGAAATCCCTATCTTATTATCAACATTCATTGATATTTAATTTCTGCATAGTTTAATAAGAATATAGTTTATTTTGAAGTTTTGTTACAACATTTTTAGGAGTTTTTTTTTTGTTTATGATACTTAGTCTCATGTGAGTTTGTAACAATTTGATTTCACTTTTACTTTGTTTAGTTTTTATAGCATACTCTAGTATTTCATAATTTTTACAACTTTCAGATTTTCATTTGCATTCATGAGATTTGTCCCAGTTTAGCATGGTTTTGCCTTTGAGGTTTTATAAAAGTGTGCATGCTGAGGTTTTGTGAAGCCTTTGCTTTGGAATTTCTTTAGACTATTATAATATTAGCTCATGCATTATTCCCTATCTAATGGTCTCACTGGATTTTGGATCAATGACTATGAGCATTGTTTTATTAATGGCCAGATTTACTCCATAAAATGCTTTTCCAAAAAATCACTGTATACAGAGTGTTTTCCAAATCTTTTAATACTGAACCATAGTCCTGGAATTTCTCCTGATTTGGTATTATTTTGAAAACACAGGTAGACTATATGACTAGATGATAATGGATTGAAAAAAAATATTTTATTTATTGATTTATCCCTTAATAGGAATTTATCTTGTAGCATTTTGAGTAAGCAAAAGTGGTTTATAACTTCAATTAGTTTTTGACCTGCTATAATAGTATCATTTGAAATATTATTTATGTCTGTGATTTAAATATAATGGGCATTGCAAATGTGTATTTATATTTTTACTTCATCTTGTGTTACGAATGCTATTTCTATGGGCTAAATCTAAGATATTTTTCTGGCTCATTAATGAAGTTTTCTTACTGCATTTACTATTGCTAGACTTGGTCCTTATTATATAGTTGATATCTATCATCTATGTTTAACTGTGCCAGTTTTGTTGCTGGCTTTGTTATAGGATTCTGTTTTCTTCATTGACCTGTGCCATTTTTGTTGCTGTGTTTTGAACTATAATTGTCTATAAACTTTTTTTTTTTAATCATGGTAATCTGTGATATTCAGAAAAGTATTAAAATATTTAAATACATATTATATTAAGTTAAGCTTAAGTATCTCTTTTAAAAAAATGTGAATATAAAGTTAAATTGTAATATGTGCTATATGAATTACTTCCAAAAGTATTGTTTTAATGTATCTACAATGTGAGAAGTTAGTCTGTTTTCTGAGTTCATAGATGATTGTGATAGGATTAAGATGAAAGATGTATTGAGATAAGAATATAATTTGACAATATATTTCAGTGCAAAGGATGATATATCCCTTCAAAAGATATTAAAATGTGACAAAATATAGTCCTTGCCTTGTACAAGAGAGTAGTATAATGAAAGCTATCAAAATTGTCAATATGGATATAAAAAAAATCAGATGTTGATATCTTTATAACACAGCAAATGTATTATTCACTAAGTAGGGCTAGGGATAATATTTTGCTAAACAAATGACTAGTAAAAAGTTTTTAATATATTTCCATAAAATGGGTTATATTAAAGTTGTGAGTGCAGAAAATTTGAAACCTGTCAATTAAATTATAGTAATTGCTTTCTCTCTCTATATATATACTGAGCAAATGATAAAGGTATGAGTAAGAGATTGTAATGTGGGCCAACTAAAGAGTGCTGGTTCAACACGAAATGCACATCTTAGGTATCATTCATCATTTTCACATGTCTTTGTTTATATAATCTAGTACTGTGTGATGGAATAGAAGTTTGAAAAATATTTAAATACATATTATATGAAGTTAACCTTAACTATCTTAAAAAAAAAGTGTATATGAAGTTAAATTGTAATATGTGCTATATGGATTACTTGCAAAAGTATTGTTCAAATGTATCTATAGTGTGGAAGGTTGATCTGATTTCTGGGATGATGGATAGTTGTGATAGGATTGAGCTAAGATGAAAGATGTACTGGGATAACAATTTAATTTGGCAATATATATATATATCAAACAAAATACTATATAATAAATAAAACACTGGACTTAATTCTATATTTTTTATTATATCAATATATAAATAAATAAAAGTTACAGCTAACTTATAGTATAAAGTAAGCTAGCTATCTTGAGTAGCATTTTCTGTAAATGTTATTCAAGATGACAGTTATGCCATATTTATAGCTTTTATTTATTTATTGGTATGTTAAAAATTGTAAAGTTAATTTTATTATATAATAAATTGAAATTCCATATTTTTAAATATAGTAATAAAAACTAATAGATGAGAATTGATTATGAATAAAATTTTGTAATTTTTATTATTAAATTTCAGTATTTTTAAACAACAAAAATAGGAAAGTATACATACTGAAGTAACACTACACATCATATTTTAGTCATTAAAATAGAAGCAGACCAAGTTTTTGCAGGAAATGTGAGAAAAATAAGTTTGTAAACAAATTGTTGGTATATAGAAATATTGTAATTCATATAGAAAATTTATTTAATAAATTATACATATTAATTGTTGAGTAATTTGTCATTACTTTTTCTGATGTTTTGGGATTGAACTTATAAATCAAGTCAAACACAACAGATCTGGTGCTGTCAGATATAAGGAGAATTTTTCCCTTATGGCTGGAAAAATTATAGTTAAATGTATAAAAATAAATACGCAAATGCGTATATTGCGTTTTTTGAAAGAAAAAAAAACATTTGCCATAATTACAGTTATTATTAACATCACTTAAAACTGTTTCGAATAAAAAATTGACCGCAAACGTATTGGTGGTTCAATTAAAAGCCACAACCAATCATGAGAGCTTTACTCGCAACATTGCGACAGAAGCTTGCCCTAGTGATTTAAATTTTGTTGAGTTAGATACAAACAGTAATGTAAAAAATTTAAGATTGGTAACTCTGAAATGCAAAAATAAAAACGATTTTGAACAGCTGCAAACAGTAGTGTAAAAATAATTACGAGTGGTATCTCACATAAATAATTATGGCTAATGCAATCAGTCCTATGGAAGCTTTTGACCTGGTTCAACCTGAGGGCTGGTCAAATTGTAAGTAAAGCTTGATATTTTATCTACAGGCTAAGCAGATAAAAAAAACCTGAAGTAAAATTAGCCCCACTAATGACCATAATAGTCTGCAGTCTCGATCTACTGCAGAAACCCCAGCTGACCTGGATTTTGATAAAGTATTGACAATTCTCACAGAGTATTTTCCCCCCAAACCCTTGATAAGGATGCAGAGATAACAATTCAATCTCAGCATTCAAGATCAGGGGAAAGAGCTCAACAAGAATCCGAGCATTATTGAAGTGCGAGTACAAGGACTTCATGAATGAAGCACTTCGATCGTTTTATTTGTGGCATAAACGATCACAATTTAAGGCTGAAAATGTTGATCGATTCCAGATTTAGATTTTGAAATAGCTGTAGCTCAAGCAGTAGTAGCTGAATCAATAGTTAGTCAAGCTACCCTATTAAAAAAAATGTAGCAAGTATTGCAAAAAATCAAGCATAACACTGGGATGGTCAAATACTCAGTGAGCTCAGAGAACTCAGCATCAAATAGGCTAAGGCTCTCCTATAGATGTAATGAACAAATGCATATGCATACAGAATGCCTGGACAATTATATGACATGTACATTTTGCAAACGAGTCGGACATATAAAGGCAGTTGAAAAGACAGACAACCGATATGAGAATAGAAAAACCCATTCCAAAAAATAGTAAATTATAAAAGAAATAAACAAGTTAAATCATATCAAAGGTGACCAGTCTGTATTTATACACACTGTTATGATTAATGATATGTCAGTTAGAATGAAACTGAACCCAGGGTCTGGAGTGTAAAAATAATAAATATAAACTAGCAGCAAGTCAATATCAAGCTATCAAGGAAATAAAATTAAACTGTTGGGCTAGACAACAGGGAAAATTACAATGCCTAAGAAGACTATGTACCTACCAATGGTAGTGGATTTGATAGGCCATGACTGGTTCAGTTATTTAGGATTTAAAGTGACAAAAGTGAACCAGATCATAACATTAACAAAGATAAAATCTGATTACTCAGAAGTTTTCAACAAAGATATAGGTCTATATTTAGGGCAACCTATTCATTTACCATTAAATGGGGAAGTAAAACCTAACAGTTATTAGTGCAGACCACTACCACTAGCTTTGCATACTAAAGTAGAAACAGAGCTATATCATATTTAGAATGGACCATTCCAATAGAACAAACATCAAAGAAAATGGCGATGTATGTATATGTGGAGATTATTGATACACAATCAATAAAGCTCTCGATCCAGATAATTATCCACCTCCATCAGTCAAACAAATTCTATTCATGCTGACAGGTGGTAGGGTTTTTTAACAAGATTGATTTAAAACATGCATACTTGCAACTGCCTGTGGATGACCAGGCTGCAAGAGCATTATCAATAATAACCCATAAAGGGTTATTCAAGATGAACAATTATCTTTTGGTATATCGGTCGCTCCAGCAATATTCCAGAGAGTCGTGAATTAACTGATTGCTGGAATACCAGGGGCATTACCATATTTTGATGAAATTTTACTAGTAGCATAAACACCAGAACAACTCTGGAGTGCCTCCAAGAAACTTCTAGATAAATTAAAAGCCTCTGGCTTTAAAATAAACTGGGAGAAATGCATATTTGAAGCTGATGAGCTTGAATTTCTGGGATACATAAATGTTAATGGCATTGACCCAACTTAAACGAAAGTGGTTGCAATAAAAAAAGCTAAAACACCTGAAAATAATAATAAGTCTCTTTTAGGGCTCATAAATTTTATGAAAGCTTTTTGTACCACAAAACCGAGGCTTCTGAACCACTATACAGGCTACTGGACAAAAAAAGCAGCCTGAAAATGGGACACTAAGCATGACAAAGCATTCAATATGATATAGAATTTATCAGATACTGCAGTGCTAGCACATTTCAACTGAGAAAAAGTGCTAGTGCTGATTTGTGATGCATCATCAGTGGGAACTGGGGCAGTGTTGTCCCATAGAAATAAGGATGGAACACAACCCATTGCATTTGCATCAAAGTGCCTCTCTAGACCTAAGAAAAACTACGATCAAATAGATAGAGAGGCCCTGGCTCAGATCAATTGGAATCAAAAAATTTCATGACAACCTATATGGTAGACCATTTACACTTCAAACAGATCATAAACCTCTCATGGGGATATTTGCGTCTGATAAAGGATTTCCTCCGCATTATCATGAATGCTGCATTGATTCAATTTTCGGTGAGGCTATGACTTTACCCTTCAATATGTCTAGGGAAAGCATATCCCTCATGTAGATGCATTAAACCAATTGCCTATAGAAGTGGCAGATAGTCCAACAACATCATGCCAATCAATTAACAAGATTGATTTAGATCCAAGCATACCACTGAACAGTAAGTCAGTGGCTGGGTGGAGTAAGAGTGACCCTGGATTCCAAAAGCTATAAAAATGGGTCCAACAGAGTTGGCCTAATAAACCATATGAGTTGCTGTCAGCTTACTGGATGTGTAGGTTGGATCTCACAACTGAACATTGCTGTATTACCTGGGGATTCAGAGTTGTAATAACCCTAGCCAGACATTCCTAGGTACTCATTTTGTTGCATTATATGCACCCAGGGACAGTCCGGATGAAGATGCTGGCAAGATCATAAGTGTTGGCCTACCTTAAATGCTGACATCGAAGCCAAAGTTCACCATTGCTGACAGTACAAGATGAATCAGAACATGCCAGCAAAAGACAAAAAAGTACAATGGCCCAAACCTGAAGGGCCCTGGTCTAGACTCAGTGTGGACCATGCAGCCCCATGGAGAGGCAAGCTGCTGTTATTAGTGCGATTCATTCTCTAAGTGGCTAAAGATAGTGGAGGTCATCTCTTCACTCCATAGTCACAATAGAAGCTCTGAGAAGGCTATTTGCCACACATGGCTTCCTAGAACATTATTGATGATAATATCAGAGCTTTTTTAGCCAGTGCATTCAAAGCCTTCTGCAATAATAATAACATTGACAGCCCTGCATTCCACCCAGAAAGGAATGGCCCAGCAGAGAGATTGAGCCAAGAAGCAAAAAAGCTGATAACAAAAATGGATACAGAAGCTGGAACATCAGGATTTTCAGGACACTGCCAGCATAGTATTCCATACCTAGTACAGCAACAGGGAAGTCTTCAGCAGAACTGTTATTCAACAGACTCCTGCGAACTATTCTGTCAAGCCTGAAGCCTGATGCCAAACTTGAACAAAAGGAAAAAACCCAAAATAAAAGTGCAAATAGGTACACATGCAGGATGTACTATGGGTCCACAAAATGGATACCAGTGGTGGTGATACAACTACTGGCTCTCTAACAACAGTATAGATACTGTTGTAGTGTGAACAGAAGATGGTCACCAACATCGTCACCCCATCTCAACCAACTGAGACTGAACTACACCGAAGCCAACAAAAGCAGTAACCAACCTAGAACAAGTACATCAGGTGAGAATCATGGACATCAAAGTGAAGGCAGCAGTGAACATCCAGGAACAAGTTAATCAAGCAAGAAAGAAAAAACCAGAAACAGTGTTGAATGGGAACAACTGACTAAGCAGACAATATGTCGTCCAGTGCATTTTGATGACTACATTATCCAGGGCTAATTTTAGCCAGGGGGAGGGATGTCATATCTGACCTTACCTTCAGAAGTGGACTATTTCAGATTCCTTGCCTGATTGGCTAGCACCCGGTTGCTATCGAATGGTAATGAATACTTCATTGGGTTTTGCACTTTTATTTCGAATGTTCCCAGTAAGGTAAGAGATCTGGCAACAAATAGTCAGCCTTTTTTGGAGGCAAAGCAGAGAGCAACAACTTCTATCAACCTGAATAACTGAACATGCTCTCCAGTGAAATCTCTGCCTACAGCAAGAGTGTCTTCACTTATCACTGCTGATACATCTATGTAGTGCAAGTTCACCTAGGACTGGAAACTGCTATGGCTGCAGTCGACTAAAGGCAAGCTGTCTGAGGGCAGTTGGAAGAGTCCAAACTAGAACTGACTCAAGGTAAGCTGCCCTATATAGCCGGAAGAATCTTACTTGAACTCATGAGGCAGGCTAATCATATTGCTAGAAGTGAGTTCCATCACTTGGTATGACTATCTCATCATTAATTGTATAAACTCTATATTATTGATTAACTAACGTGTGTAGAGAGTTTTACCTGTTTCATATTAATTGTTGAGTAGTTTGGCATTACTTTTTCTGTTGGTTTGGAGCCGAACCTATAAATCAAGTCAAACACAACAGATATTTAATTAATGTCAGGCTTAAACAGCTTGGAAGACAGTTTAGTTTGGGTTTAAATATTTCACACATTAATTTGTACTAGAAATAAACAATGACTGCTCATTAGCATTGAAAGTGCCTTATAGTCAAAAAAATAGGCTGCTGATTAATTATGCTTTCTAAGATGGTCCAGAAGTAGTGTAATGGAAATGGGTCATTGCTTTCAAATTCAGATTGAACATAGAATGAGAATCTTGTTTTATTTTGATATAAATTTTAAGATATTAATAAAATATAGTACATACATTTTTACTGAACTTTTTTTGAAAAAAACTTTCATACAAATATTGCACTCTTTTTGGACTTACATTATTTGTTCAAAATAAAAATAATAACAGAACTTTATAATATAATATTCTAACTATACATACAATTTTTTGAAGAATTAAAAAATTTCTTAAATATTATTTCAATCAAACTTTCTTACCTCTGCTTTTTAACGTTTCCAATTAGATTAAAAATGATTGTGATTTCGAAATTATGATTGATTTGGTATCGTGAGTACAAACTTATAATATGAGATTAGATACAAAGCATTCTTTGTACAGATAAGAGCTTATATTTAACAGTATTAGTCTATGTTTTTTACTCGTTGAATTTTAATCTCACTGACGAATCTTTAGTGAAGAACGGTCTTCACAATAAATACTTTTTTTGAATTGCAATTATTGGTATAAAACAGGAACTAATGTAGTGCTATAGATGCAAGTAATTACTGCTCTTAAATGTTAAATATGCTTTTGCATTTTGCTGCAGTATTAAAGTTTTGGATTGAGGTGCTAAAAAACCTGTATCAAAGCTTAACTCATTTCCAATATTTGAATGTTACCTGATCTCTCAAGGAATAAACTATTTATTATATTAGTGTTAAATATAAGAAAAACAAGTCATATGAGGTTTTGTTTTATTATCTCTTTGATTAAGAAATTAATAAACATTAATGTAATGAAAAATATTTTTAACAATTTTATTATTTATTATGTTAGTGTTAAATGTAAGCAGAAAAAAAATCATACTATGTTTTGTTTTTTTAGTTAATGAATTAAATATTGTAGACCGTGAATTTTTTTATCAAATATATTAAGTATTAGCATAATTTAAAATATTTATAACAATCATAATTTATTTATTAAATTATTTAGATATTTTCACCTTTTTAAAAAAAAAATTCTATAATTTGATGATTATTGTAAACAGAAAATAAAACCAGTATAATTATTGAATTTTTATATTATGAATTTCATTATATTTTAGATTTATTTATTACTTCTCAAGATTCTAATGGGAAAAAATATTTTGAAATCTGGGACATGATTGTAAGTTATATACTTTTGTCTAAAATTATTTTTATATTTTCATATTATTATGCATAAATAGAAAAAAAAATTATACACACCATAGAAATAAATATTGCAAAAGTTTTATTTATTTATTTGAATAAATAATTTCAAATCTGATTGTTGCAGATAGATTTATAAAATATATATATACGTATATTCAAAATATTGTAAGAAAAACACTACTAAAGTTGTAATTGTGAATGCTGAAGAAAACAAATAAAATATTATCTCAGTATTCCATTTCATTTATCACGAGAAACAGGCTTGTAAGTACAAAGGTCTTTAAAACTAAAAAGTATTATAAAGATAAATATGTGAATGTAATTTAAAAATATAATTGAAAAATAATAAAGAAATAATTGTGTAATGATATTGGAATTTAGTATTATGAAATAGGTCAAAGAAAGAAAAATTATAGTGTGGATTAGAACTAAAAAAATATTCAAGTTGAAATTATATGTTAATAAAAATTGTGTAGTGATAATGAACACAAAATCAAATTTAAATATCACAAACTATTGATGATTAAAAAAAAAAAGTTCTCTCTGTATACTGAAACAGCATTACAAGTGTATATGCTATGCTGGATCTAACATAAATTTAAATTATAGGGTAGTTAGCAGCAAAATTAAGATTTACTTTTAAGAGAATAAAAATTCATATTTGTAAAGTATTAAAGATTTTAAGACTTCTCATTCGATAATTAATATACAAAATTAACAAAGCGTATGCCACACTTGAATGAGAGGCAAAATGACCTCGAAAGCGCTTAGCGTGTAATAATTTCTGTGTATTTTTATAGCTTCTCATTCAAGTGTGGCATACGCTTTGTTAATTTTGTATTTTAAGAGAATAAAAAAAAAACTGAGCTAAAAAAGAAATGAACTACTGATAATTTAAAGGAAATATTTTTTTATTTAAATTTGGTGGATAAAAAAAATGACCATAAAGACTATTTGATGGAATATGGAAATTATTCAAGAAAAATTTAAACGATAAAGTACCAAGTTATTAGCTTTTGAAAAAATAAAAGAGCATAAAAAATCCATTTGTTAGTAATTAAGATAATTAATAAAATGATAAATAAGA
This sequence comes from Epiperipatus broadwayi, assembly GCA_028023455.1. NCBI lineage: Eukaryota > Metazoa > Onychophora > Udeonychophora > Euonychophora > Peripatidae > Epiperipatus > Epiperipatus broadwayi. The sequence continues at coordinate 6,693,790 of JAQFVV010006205.1, read as the reverse complement.
TGGAATCTAATAGATATTGTAGAAGATAGAATCATAAATTGGAAACTTAAAATGAAACAAATAAAGCTTTAAACATCACATGATCACTATCTCCCATGCTTGCTCATAACTTGTTAAAAAAGGCAAAACTCTCTCCATACAGTAGTGCCACTCAAAGCAAGACAGAGTAATCAATGAATGCCAGAAGGCTTGTGCATAAAATCCCACTGACAAAGGCCACAAGCCAGAAACTAGTTTGGGGATATTGGATGAGTAGGCACTAGATGGGGATTTTATGCACAAGCCTTCTGGCATCCATTGATTACTCTGTTTTGCTTTGAGTGGCACTACTGTATGGAGAGAGTTTTGCCTTTTTTGAAACAAATAAAGCTAGAAGAAAAAAATCAGAAAAGTGTTCACAGGAAAATAGAAGTGATAATAACATAAAATGTTTAATTAGATGAATGAGGCAGCATTTGAATGATAAACTATTATTAAAGATGGTTTAAATGATAAAGAAAAGAAAATGGAAAAATAAGTATATTGCAGAAGGCTGAAATACATATGGCAGGTTTTTCAATAAATTGAGATGTGAAACAACTAAAGCTAAGGAGGAAAAGATTAGAACATAGAGGTATAGATGATAGGAATTACAAAGAAAAGATAGCTTTGTAATATATATTATTATATTGTGATTTATATAATAAAAATTGCATTTGAAATTATGAATGACAAACTGTTAGCTTTGTAATATATATTATTATATGGTGATTTATAATGAAACAGATATACTGTTCCATGTATATATTCAAAAGACCCCCCCCCCTCATTTAAAAAGACTAGCATGATTTGTCATTAAAAGAAAAGACTTAATAATGGTTAAGGAAAACTAAAAAGTTAAAGAAACAAAAGAATCATGAAAATCGTCAGCAATGAAAAAGGAAATATAATTTGGTCAAATTAAAAAGAAAAAAGACAACAAATACGTTTAAATCTGCAATTAAAAAAAAAAGTACAAATCTTTATTAAGATTCATCAATCTAAGAAAGAAAATCATTATTCTCTATAATTGAGAAAAGAAAATAATAAAGATAAATCATTATTGATTTTATAGTTTTAAATTACGATATAAATAAAAGCTGACATAAATATTACATTTTTAATTTTTGGAACGATGTTATCGTATAAAGTGTGATAATAGCTTGAGGCAGTCTTAATAAATTGGAAAACATGGCTAATCCTTATGATCTCTTATCTATCCCGCTAAAAGTAGATTGTCCAATCCTTAAAAAGAAAAAAGCACTTGGGCTTAAATGAGAGCTGTATAACAAATCAGATACAGTGGGAAATGCTGCTTAATCAATCCAGGGAGGAGAATATAAATAGATGAGTAGGAAGTTCACAGCAGTTTTTTCAAAGAGTTTTTCAAAGAGATTTTATAGAGATATTTTTAAAGTAGATTTTTGAAAAAGATTTTAATTTGAAAAAAGATTTTTAGGGCAGTTAAAAAACCACTGTTAATGATGAAAAAAGAAAACATTAATAAGGAAATAATAACAATGGAAGGCTAGGCAGTAACAGCTTCTCTTAATCAAAAAGCCATGTGTCTCCAAGATTTGCCTGGATAAACATCATAGAAAGGAAATAATGCCATTCAGCTGAAATACAATGCCCCCTTTTGAATGCAGTCACATCATGGATATGAGGAACAAACTGGATAAAATGAAGGTAATGATTTTATAAAATATTTGAAACTATGTTTGTTTATAAAAGACAAGACAAAACACCTTTCTTAAAGAAAATTATGAATAAATGTAGCTATATGAGAATACGTTTATTATTGATAAATTACAAATGAAACTAAAATTATAAATAAATGTAGCTACATGAAAATACGTTTATTATAAATGAAACTAAAATTATGAATAAATGTAGCTATATGAAAATACATTTATTATTGAGAAATTATAAATGAAACTAAAATTATGAATAAATGTAGCTACATGAAAATACGTTTATTATTGACAAATTATAAATGAAACTACTGATCAACTTATATCTGGAAACATAAATTTGTGGCAGACCAAACAACAATATTTATGATAGATATTAGAGTAACCAAATAAAATTACAAATGCTTGCCTGCCTATTGATTGTATAAGAATATTACACATAACTATAATTAATTAAATTATAATAACGTGTTTATAATTGAGATAAAATTAGAAAATATCAAAATGAAGGTATACATTCAAAATGAATGTATTTAGTAGATTTATACTATATTGTGAACAAATTCAAACATTTAAATATGAGCTAGCACGTCAGTAAAAATTAATGGTATATGCGTATAATGAACCATGTCCTTAAATAAGTTGAAAGATTGAGAAAATCTTATTTTTTTCTGCTGTTTTTAAAGGGATTTTATTTATTATCTGAAAACTCTGAAAAAAGTAATATAAACACAGAATTAAAACATGTTATAAACATACGAGTTGAGAAATAAGAATACCAAACCAATGAACCTAGGATAAATGTGCATATAGTATGGATTCAAACCTGGATTTGGATAACCATGAATAAAACATATGTATTATGCTTTAACTAACTTAAAATTAACTGGAACTCTGAATTAGATGTAAAACATAAATTGTTAAAGAACTTGCATTCTTTAATTCATATTGCCCTACTATTGGATGTATACCAAGATACACAATGGACTGTAAATAAAATATTTGTTGAATTAAGTGGAACTCTGAATTAAATGCTATCAGTTGTCTTCATTATTATCTCTGTTGTCTTAATATATCACACTCTTCTCTGTGAGTTAACTAAATGATTAAAGATATAAACTGTTAAAGAACTATTGAAAGAAGGACTTTATTATACTCTCAACAGATTACATTTTTTAAGTCATATAAAAATGTTATTGGAAGTAGGCCGAAGGGATACAAGGGATAGTCAATGAAATACTTTGTTTGATGGACATTTAAAATTATTGTTACTTAAAATTAATTTTAGTTATCCAGTTGTTCAATTCTATTTTTTTTTTTATTACATCATTCTGTGCACTTGTTCATGAGAATTTCATGCCTCCTGAGCTATGTCTGGCATAACTAGACCTACTTAAGTCCGGTTGTAGTGAGATGGAACTCTAGTGGCGCCATTTGGAAAACCAAACACAGAAATGTCTAGATGCTTCCAGTCTCTATGGTGCTACATTCTCTGATGAGCAGGAAATATTGTAGGGGGGAGGTTAACATCTGCATTGGGGAATGCCAACCGATAGTTCCTTTCTGCAACATGCTCATCAGGAAATTGTTACAACTGAGGTAATGAAGGGGTTGTATGGCAGTCCGGTTACAATATAATAAAAATTGCATTTGAAATTATGAATGGCAAACTGTTAATAAAATAAAATGGATAAATGAAAGAAATAATAATTAATTGAAAAAATAAGTCATATAAATAAAATAAAATAAAATAAATCGAGCAATAAAAAAGGAAGATGTAAAATCTGTAACAGATCTGATCAGCAAAACACATAAAATTAATAACATATTAAATAAATTAGTTATGAGGGTTCATTATATTAATTTTCTGAGGTAATAAAGGGGTTGTATGGCAGTCTGGTTACAATATAATAAAAATTGCATTTGAAATTATGAATGGCAAACTGTTAATAAAATAAAATGGATAAATGAAAGAAATAATAATTAATTGAAAAATAAATCATATAAATAAAAGAAAATAAAATAAATCTAGCAATAAAAAAGGAAGATGTAAAATCTATAACAGATCTGATCAGCAAAACACATAAAATTGATAAGATTTTAAATAAATTAGTTATGAGTGTTCATTATATTAATTTTCTGAAGTTTAGGACAATACCTACAGATAGTAATAATGAATCTAATAAAATATTAGATAGAATTGAATAATTTGTAGAATATTCAGTCAAATAAAAGAATGAAAATAGATGAAATGGCTAAAATATTTAAAGTAAGAAAGAGCAAAAAATTATTAGCAGATTAATATTTGTAAGTATTTGAACAGATGTTTAAATGATGATGGAATTTAAAAATAATAAATTAAAATGAAACTGAAGTGTTTAAATAGGTTTTTAATAAAATAGGTTATTTTGCATAATGTTTTAAAACAAAATTGATCACTCTCTTGAATAAAACCATCTTAATGAAATTTGAAACCTAACTTGTATCATAATGAAAAGTTTCTAAGATTCAATATATTCATCAAGTCAAAGTTAGTTCAATGCATTGTTGAAGGTTCTATTTTGTTAAATTTCAGATCTCACAAAAATAGAAATCATAGTAAGAAAAATCCTAAATCTAATTAAAACCTGAAAATATTTATAATTTTTATCCAGCTAAATTTAAACTTATGTACTAGTTCTGAAAGATGTAACATACACTTATATTCTTTGTAAGGAATTGAAGAATTTTTGCTGACCATAAAGCCAATTCCTTAATTGAAAAGTTTCTATTAGTAAATTTTTCACTGAATAGTTGTTTGTAATATAAGAAGTTTTCCTATTCACAACTAAATCAGAAATAAAGTATTTCAGTACAAAAATATTTTTAAGCAATTCTATAATATTTGATTATTACTTTAAATTAATATATTAATCAATAGTCTTTTATAAAATTCTTTGTAAAAGCTTTTATTTATTTGTTAAATTAATATATATAAAATATTGCAGTAAAGATATATATAGTATTTTACAAAAAAAAAAATTCTTTTTCTTTATATTTTAAATAGAGAATGAAATTATTAATATATTTTTTAAAAAACTAACTTTTGAAGTCAATATTTTATAAAAATTAACAAAAAAGTTTAAAATTTATATTGCATATATATATAATTCCTCATATCACTATTTAATTAATTTAAAATAAGTTTGCAGTAATTATTTTCTAATTTGTTACAATTTATTATAATTAAGTTCTTTCTTCATAAAAATCATATAATTTAAAACAAAAATAATTTCAATACTATAAAATTTTTATTTAAATACAAATTCTAATTTATCATAATATAGTTTTTGTTTAATCAATCTTTCAATATATTTTTTTACATTCTCAATTTTTAATTTTATAATTCATTTCTATCATTATTTTTAGAATGTAAATATATAACAAAATTTCTATCATGACTTATGTTTAATTTTCTTTTTAATTGTAGTAATATAATTAGTTTTCTTGTTATTATTTTTACAATCAACATATAGTATCATACATATTATTTAAACTCAACTTTTATTTCACTATTATAATTAACTAAATCACTCATATTATTTTCTTTTTGTAGTGTGACAGTATTTTAACATCAAAAATTATAGAAAATAATTGAAAAGCTAATAAATATTTTTTTATGTATGTAAAATTTAATTCAGTAAAAGATGTGATGAAATTTATTTATTACAATACTTAATGGGATTTTATTATTTGCATATGAGGTTAAATCTTTTGTATATATGATTGAATTCAATAATTATTGTCATATAAGAATATTTAATATTATAGAACTGTAATACAATTTTTTTAATTTTTTTTCAGTCTCACAACTGTATTAATGTAACATCATATGAAAATGCATCTGTAATAGGTCATTCAACATTTTTAGATTTAGGTAAGTCAAGTTTATGTATGAAAGCATACAGATACAATTTTCTTCTTCCTCCTCTTTTTCTTATGTATTACTTTCTATATTTACATGTAATACCATTTCCAATCTTCTTATACACTTAACAATACTATTTTTTATACCAAAACTTTATTCTGATGATGACTGCAGAACAGTCGAAAGTGTAAGAATAAAGTTTTATTTAAAAAATAGTATTGTTAAGTATATAAAAAGGTTGGAAATTGTATGATATGTAAATCATACAGATGTAAAAAATATTATGTATTTAATTATTTTTCTTCAAATTAGTTTTTAATATTTAATTGAAATGCTATTTTATTATTGAAATTTTTTAATTTTATTGTTTCGGTGATGTCATTTAAAATGAACATAGATTTTTTTTATATTAAGTATAAATATCTGTAATAGAATAACTTAATATTGGTCCTTTAAACTTTCTAGAAATGAATTATATTATCTACGATTAATTTTGATCATTCTATTGGATAAGCATTGCATGTTTTTAAGGGGCCAAAAATTAATCATGAGAAAAGTTTGTAAAGTTTATTATAAAAATTACTCAGATCAGGAAATAAAAAAACAGTGATTTGAGATTATTTTTACAAAAGATATTTTTATTAAAATTAATCATAATTATTTTGTTTTGCATTTACATAGAATAACTATAAGTATTTGTAATATGTTTAAAAAGAAGATGAAGTCATGATTAAATCATTAATGTATATAATAATAGTTTGTGTTAATATGGAAGGTAAATTTAAATATAAATGCCATAATAAATTTGCATGACTATTAATAAGACTAAATGATATTCTTTTAAATAAATAAATATGTTTCATATTGAAGGATAATGTACTAGCAATTTCTTGAATAAAGACTTATTTGTTGATAGTTGGATGTAAGGACAAATGTACTATTTTTTTTAATTAACTATTTTATATATATATATAAGTGATAAGCTTATAAGTGTAAATATATTGATCCATTTTTTATTTATTTATTTGCAATTGTGAAAGAATTATTATAAGAAGAAGATTGTCCCAGTTAAAATTTTTATAATTTGCTTTTTTTCACCTTGTATATGACTTTAAATTAAAGAAATTGTTGATTTAAATCAGTCTTTATATATATTGTGGAAGTATTATACTTTTTTCTTTCTCTTGTTCTTTTTTGCATTGATTTTTTGTGAGATATATTAGGAAGGAGTGTGGGGTAATATTTTAAAAAATAATATTAATTAATAGCGTTTGTGAAATATTAATAAAATTAAAAGTTGTGTAGGTAAAATAAAATAAAGATTTTTCTCTAGACAGGTGGGTTAAAAGCATAAAATAAATAGTTTTCTAAAATATAATTTTGAGTCGTATTAAATAAAAACTAAAAAAAAAAAAAATTAAAAAAAATTGATAATTAGGTTTGATTTGATTAGAAATTTGATTTGACTAAACTGAAATTCGATTTAAAATTGCTTTAAGAAAAGAAAAAAAAAAAGAAAAAGCAAGGTGGAATTCGTTTTGTCTTATAATCATAATAAAAGGAAAAATTATATGTGTAATTGAATGAATGTAATAAACAATGGAAGCTAATGACAAACCTAAGAAATTTCCAGCAAACGGCTAATTAGTGCAAATAACTTTAACAAAGAAATTGGAAAAAACTTTAACAAAGGAATTGAAATAACTCTAGCAGGGAATACAAAGAAATTCAATAACCAATGCGAACACCAGAAAATCAGCAGGACCATAACTGAAACACCAGAGGATTAGTTACGTTGTAGATTGAATCCGGAGATAAGAACTGTAAATATAAAAGGGGCAAATTTTCATTCTATTAGTCAATGCTTGTATTATTATTCCTAAGCAATTATTAAGCAATTGTCGTTCATTAATTATACTATGCTGCATTGCTAAAACCATCGTGTGAACAACGCCGAATCCTTCAGGCAATATCATCAGGGACAGTTCCAAATTGATCATGGTCGCATAAACAAGAAGGAGAGGAGTGTCCATGGAGCCACATGATTCCAAAGACATCAGGAACGGATTGAAGCAGTTCGCTAACTGACGAAGGAAACACTATTGAAGCAACCTCAAAACTGAGAGGGGAGAAAGCTAGTAATATTTATTTCAATTCTAACTCACTAATTAGTAATAATAAACTCTGAACTTTATCTTATGAACTACTAATTGTCTTTAGCTCCAATGAGAGATTTCAGTGTGATTCCAATATAAAAAATGGTATAATTATTTTATCAAATGTATTTTAGTGTGAGTTAAATATCAGTGTATGATGATTATTTCAAATGTATTTATATGAGATTTTATTGTTACTTCAAATGTAGCGTATGCGTATGATTAATTTGTGTTTATAATATGGAACTTGAGTGCATTAAATTTTATTTCAACTTGATGAAAGTGTAGATAATTGTGTTATAAGACAAAACGAAGTATAATATAAATGAATATTTCATTGTTTAGTTATTACTCACATTAGATTTAACTAAATAATTAAAATAAAGAAAAGAGAAAGGAGAAAGTTAGGTAGAAAAGATTTTTAAAAGTGATTTTTTAAGTAGGCGGAGTATATTTGATTGATTATTGTAGCTGAGCTAGCGGGAGCGGGTATAGACCGTATTGGTCAAGCAGACTTGTCGACAAGTCGGCTGGCGCCCATAGGATTTCTTCCTTTAAATAAATAAAAGTTTGATTGGCTAATACGTGTTCTAGTAAACGAGTATAAATGTTATTGGCAAAAGTTTTCCAATGATATTGATTACTCCACCTGTAGCACTAACCACCCTGTGATAGGATTCTGTGTAAGAGAGTGGTATAGAATTCTGATCGAGTCGTTATAATAAAATTTAGAACATTGTTATTACTTTATTTAAATGATGTTTTAGACAAATTTACGAGACGACGTACTTTATATATTATTAAAAAGAAAAAATAAATATAAAGAGTGAGAGGGCGGGTTAGGTAGAATATATATCTATATAATACTATTTATATGTATTCATTAATCATTTTATACAATGCAATCATATAAAAAGAAAAAATTATTCTTTAAGTTTCAAGTGACTAGCAGACTTCATCAAAGCTACAACATTCAAATATATATGACCATGCAATTAGTACATAAAATAAATAGATTTAATTATATAACATTTTATACAATACCTTACATTATGGTTTTATAGAAGACAAATATATTAATGAACCATACATTTTTAATTATTTTAGCATACAATAACATGTCACTCTTCTTACACTTTAAAGCAAAATATATTTATTTATTCTTTTTATAATTCAAAATGGCCATGAGTGCATACTAAATACCAACATATGTATATGAAATTTAATTTGAAGTAATAAACTCTCTACCTGACGAAGACTGCTAGGAATGGTCAAAACTATAAACAATAAATAAATATAAATATATTTTGCTTTAAAGTGTAAGAAAAGTGAAATGTTCTTATTATATGTTATATAAAAAAGGCAAAATAAAGAAGAAAGAGGAAGAGAAAGTATTGAAGATTCTATTTTAATAATTTTATAAATATTAAGCATTTATTTCTGTTTGAATATCTCTTGCTTAAAATGTTTTGCATATATATTATTTTACATTTATATGACTTTTAAACTTTTTAATAATTTAATTCATTTTTATCATTTCAATTATTCTATTATAATTCTAATCATGCATTAATTAATTGTAATATAATTATACATTTCTCCTCTTTTCAAAATTTATAATTTTTTTTATATAATCTTACGTCTCTCCAACTCATAACAATTTTTAATTGAAAAAATTTTTAAACTGATGTGATGTGATGCACTGTGACTTCTCCTTAGGAGTCAGGAATCTCTCAGCAACTATACCCAGAGAAACCTGTTAGCCACTTTACCTTCCCTTTTCATTTCCCACCCTAAGTTTTCCCATATTCTGCTTCATCCCATTTCCACAACATAATCTTTGTCAACTCCATGGCTTTATATATAAATTCCCCTTATCTTTTTCCAAACCCAGCATAAAAACCAATAACCCACTTTTTGTATAATCACTTTGTTTATATTTATTCTTCCATGACTTTATTATTTGTAACCTTTCTGCTTTCAGGCATTTACATTCAATTAACAGATGCTTAATATTTTCTATGCCTTCCTCATACATCTTGCAGACTAAATCATCCACATTTTTTCATTTATGTATATATTCTCTTGTTGCTAAAGATCATGTTCAATACTTAAACAGTAAACTACTTTCCTTGCTATTACCATAAATTAACTTGCACCCAATATTCCGTTTACTTCTATATATATTCAAACTTTTTTTATTCTCTATACTAGTTCTCCATCTTTCCAACTCCCTATTCTTTATTAACGTATCTATTCTTCTATCCCATTCCTTAGCACTATAACACTCAGCAATTCTCATAACACAATCATCCCACCTTTTGTATAAGTATACTGACATAAACTCTTTATCCAAATCTTCTGCATACCACATTACCTTTCTCACTCATCTTGTTGCCTGCCCTACATTTTATTTAAAGTTTTTGAAAACAGTAAATGAAAAAGAATATTGATTGAGGAAATCAGAGAGAGAAAGAAAAACTATCTTAGATATATTAAGAAGAAATCTTAGTTTAATGAAAGATGTTTTGGAGGGAATGGTGAGTGGAAATAAGAATGGAAGAGATTGACATTGATGTATGATATAAAAGATGGGAAGAATTATGTGAAATTGAAGAGCTGGGCAATGAAGGGAATGGAATGTTAAAATGGATGAATTGATGATGTGACTACTACTTGTCCATTTGCCAGAATACTGTTGCTGCTGATGATATATATATATTGTAACGGTTTATTCCGGCGTAAACACGTATATATGTGGTATACGTTTATTACGTATTTCAAACTCAAGTTTTTGTTCTTTTATTTAACAAAGTTTATAATATGAACACATATATATGTAGTTGGTTTTGCAATGTACTCTAATTACTTGCCCAGTATATTTATGAGCATCAATGATGACCTCAAGCGCCAATCTTACCTACGAATAAATAAGAATTATGCTGGGAGAGGATGAGTATCTATTTCTGGTGATTAGAGCTTGTACCTCTGGCTAGCTCACTCAGGAATAGTAGTCGTTGACCGTGGGAAAGAGGTGGAGGGAACATATAAAAATGCGCATGTAGCGCATGAACGATTTGTTTGCTTTCCTACTTTTTGCTTCTAATACTATTCTAAGAAATTAACACTGATGCACACAATTAAATTTATAACACTACTTAATATTTATTAATACAAAACAAATAATAAAAACCCCATAGAACCCTGTAATTGGATATTGGGTTGTGCTCGAATAATTAAATAACCTGCATGTAAATACACTCGCATAAGTTCATAAATGCAATACACAAAAATACAGATCATAGCTTGAAAACAATTTCAAAGGCGTATCTTTATACAGGGTATTATTTCAACTTTCTCTTCATTTACTTTAACCCTTTTACGCATTGTTTAATAGAATGTGCTTTCATTCAAAATAGTTACTATCATTTATGAAAATGTTTGGTTTACCTCGTTTATCTCACCCGGGTGTAAATTATTAGCCATTTTCCACTGGCTTCGTGCTGCGCTGTACGATTAAAGGATTTCTTTCTTTGGTAAGATTCCATAAGGCAATCAATGGCGTCCGGTGAATGCTGTTCTTTTCATAGATTTAGGAAGGGCTTCACTCCTACATTGACAGTAACGCTAGTATCTACGCAGGATGGACGGCATAGCCCGGCCTCTTCTGTTCTTCTACCTCAGCCTGTTCATGATTTTTCAATTAAAAATTTTTTTCTTTTTACTAATTTTTCCTACGATCCTGCTCATGGCAGTCACAGCTCTAGAAGTCCTTTAAGTTCAGCTTTCTCGACTCTAATTAATTATACTATTGTTCTTTCTTCTTTCATTAAACCATGTGGTTTGCGAAATGAAAATCTTTTCAATAACTCTTCTTTTCTTTGTTTCTTTTATCTATGCTTAGGAATTTCCAATTTACCTTGCGATCTACACTCGACCGTTCATTGTCTCTTATTTTTAACATTTTATTTTATTAATTACAATGTCTTTGTCTCAAGGTAGCAATCTGCAACTTTTCGGGTCCTTTCTTTGCAATTAATTTATTTTTTTAGAATTTGTAACATTCTTCCTTTAGTCGACCATCTTGGAATATTTCTTTTTAAATTAAAATAACTTTATTCCTTTTTACGAAATTATTACATTTACTCACTCATGCAGCAATATAAACACGCATATAAATAAATATCAGAGCACAAACCATATAATCCCCCGTCCCTTTTATATTTCAATCTGTTTTTTATTTACTTACTTAAATATATATATATGCGCCCGTATACAAGACCACAACGAAAAAGAAAAATAACAATTTACTTAATATTACACTTGATTTAATTAGATGTGTATGCTCGGTAGTATTACCCTCTGACTTAGAACAGGGTTTGAACTCAGCCCTGTTATAATACCCCTCTTTGAAAGCCTTTAAATACTATTTCAGTATTTAAATGGCTCACTCCTAAAACCCCAAATAATTCTAGTTATTACTCTGATGGTACGGGTTTGAGTGACCGAGCGTTATATGATCCCTTTATTTCATGTCCAGTGTCTACCCAAAACGCGTGATTTCCCCGACATCTCACAATGGTGAATGGACCTTAATACAAATTACAGAATTTTTTACATATGAACTTCCCTGGATCACTTACATGTGGTGTCTTTATCAACACCCGGTCACCCATCTTGAACCTATGGTATCTCATTGGCATTCTATTCCGCTTCTGGCTTTTTCTTATGAGGTTGCGATAGTCTTTGATCATTTTCAGTATCTACTGAGTTTTCCTCACTTTTTGACAGATTATCCAGTATTAATTGAGGCGCATTATGGCCGCAGTGCAACCGTATAGGAGAGAATCCCATTGATTCATTTACTGCTCAATTAATATAATTGAGTATCTCAGTAATTTTTTTGACCCAACCTCTATGGTTGGTGGGGATGTAAGTTCTGAACTATCTACCCAGCTCGCGCATCACTCGTTCACATGGGTTTGATTGGGGGTTCCGGATGGACGTCAGTATATGTCGGATCCCTGATCTCTGTCCCATCTTCCCTGTTCTCCAGATGTAAATGGAGTCCCATGTTCAGAGAGGATAATCTGGGGTTTCTCCACTAATGGGAAATGTTCATTTTCTAATATGCGTATCGTATTCCTTGTATTTGCTTGAGCTATTGGGTATGCAGCCATGAATTTGGAAAACAAATCATATACCACCAACAAATACCTTTTTATTGTACACTGGCAATGGACCATAATAGTCCACTGCTACCATCTCCCGTGGTTTCTTTGGTATTATGGATGTCATTGGGGCTGCATAATTTCTGTTTGCTGGTTTGGCTCTCTGACAAATTTCACGTTGGCCAATGACAGCAACTGTTTTAGCATGCATGCTGGGCCAATAAAACCATTTCCTGAGCCAATGTTTGGTCTTCCACACCCCATAGTGTCCATACGCTTGGTGGACATGAGTCACCACTGCCTCTGTCATCTGTCTAGGTATGATTGGCCTCCATTCTTCCGGGTCGTTCATGACTTTATATTGAAGTATGGAGCCCTCTAATTTACAATGTCCAATCCTCTGCTCATACCAACCTACAACCTTGGTCTCCCCATCCTCCATGTACTCAATTACCTGTTTCAATTCGGCGTCTTCTCTCTGGCGTTGAGCCAGCTGTTTAAGGTCATTTTCAACCCCATCTATTTCCGAGCTCACACCAGCAATATATAAATTTTCTGTCTGCAAATGTTGAGATTTTAAAGGTGTAGTGTTTCTGCTGAGAATATCCGCCACTATATTCTCCGAATCTCTGCAATACCTCACTGTATAGTTATATTCTTGGAGGTATAGACTCCAGCATACTAACTGACTATTGGTTAAGTAACTATAGTTGATGAATTCCAAGCTTTTGTGGTCAGTGACCACGATGACTTCTGATCCTAACAAGAGTGTACAAAGTTTTTGGAAAGCCCACACAATTGCTGGAGCTTCCTTTTCAGTTGCTGTATAATGGAGTTCAGATCCCTTGATCAATCGGCTCAGGAAATACAACAGCCCTATCTGACCATCCGCTTGCGCTTGTGACACTGTTACTCCCAAATCATACCCACTACTATCCGTCTGCACCACGAACGGCCTCTCAAAATCGGGAAAGCCAACACTATGTGTTCAATAAATCCTGCCTTCATAATCTAAAGTGCATTTATATTTATGCAAAAAATCTGACCCTAACAAAATGTCGCATATCAAGTCTTTCATTATCAAAAAGATTTGCGGACAGCTTTCTCCATCAATTTTAATATCTAGCCATATTTGTTTGGACCCAATCTTGGCTTTTCGGTTATTGGCCACTGTTACATGAGCTGATTTCAATGGTAGGGTAGGTATATCCAATTGTTCTTTCCCAATTCTGTGGTATTGTCTTTCTGCTATCACCGAAACCTGACTACCCGAATCCAAAAGAGCCTCATCTCGATTTGATTCACTGTTGTGTGAATTTTGGGGCATGTCTGACATGCATAACCTGGGACTCTGTCTTCCCATGAACACACTAAATTTCCTATTTCCCTTTTTTCTTGTCCATATCCTTTCCTTATTCCATGAAGTCCTGTCTGCTCTCCCGACCTCAATCACTTGCTCATAAATTTGCCTCATCTGTTTACTTACCTCCATCTGACTCAATAGTCTATCTACCGCTTTCACTATTTTCTCCCTCCTTATTTCTATTATCCAGCTGATTTCCTCCGGTAGATTTCTGCACACTATTCTTAGAATCTGTTTTTCAGACAGTCTGCATGCTTCTAGTGTTTTTAGTGTGGCCACCTGTCTCCTGAAAAAATGCACATATTCTTCTCCATTATTTTCTTGAAACTTCTTCATTAACTGTACTCTAATGTGCTCCTGCAGCTCTTTTCTCCAGAAGGCCTTCTTCAAACCCTTTTTATATCTGGGAATGTCTGTGGCTGGTGTAAAAGTGAATTCCATCAAGCCTCAGCATATCCTTCAAGGTGGTGGCATGCTATTATTACTTTATCTTTCTCTGGTATTCCATGGGTATCAAAATATCTTTGTAGGCTTTTAATATGCTCTATTGGCCACTCCTTCTTTTCCCCTCTGCACGCGTTTATTTTCACCCCTTCCATCTGACTCCCTTTTTAGATATTATATTACTATTTCTATATTAGATGCACCAGACCTGCTCTCCGTCCCTGAAGTACTGTGTCCTGTGTCTAATTTTTTTATCTAGCCCTTTTCAACCCTATTCCTTAATCTCTTTCTTTCTATTTTTCACCGAGACGATTAGTATTTCCTTGTTACTTTGCCTATCAAACCAAAATATTATGTTGTTCAAAATGAATCCATAGATTTTTAGCACTAGCAGTATTTTATAATATGCCCTTTTATGAGTAAAATGTTCCACAAATATCAATCTCCTAATCGCTTACACATATATGAAACGGATCCAAAAAAAAAATTTGTATGTATTGTTTAGACATATATATATATATATACGAGTTCATATAGAACGTAGTCAATATACTGCTTTCTAAAAGTAATCACTCTTAATTATATCAAATAAAAAATTACGAAAGTTTTATTTATTCACTTTTTTACATATCAAAGCAATTAAACATTTAACACAATAAGAAAACTCTTAAACGGAAAATAAAACTCGCATATATAATATTATTTCTCTTCGAATCAAACAACAAAATTTCCACGGACTGTTCAATACATACACATATATACTAAAATATTAATTCGAATGCAATTTTAACCTAATTAATTTCAATACAAACAAAGTAAAACTATCAGCAATAATTCATCTACACAAGCTATATTTTATAGCTCTTATACTGTATTTCTTTCCTTTTTTTATATAAAAAAAAACATATAAAGCAAAACTCCATAGTAAACTGTCTTGTCTAACTTATATTCTATCCCCCTCCCCTACTTTCTGCTCTTTGAAAGCTCCTTCGTTGGTGCGCCATTGTAACGGTTTATTCCGGCGTAAACATGTATATATGTGGTATAAGTTTATTACGTATTTCAAACCCAAGTTTTTGCTCTTTTATTTGACAAAATTTATAATATGAACACATATATATGTAGTTGGTTTTGCAATGTACTCTAATTACTCGCCCAGCATATTTATGAGCATCAATGATGACCTCAAGCGCCAATCTTACCTACGAATAAATAAGAATTATGCTGGGAGAGAATGAGTATCTATTTCTGGTGATTAGAGCTTGTATCTCTGGTTAGCTCACTCAGGGATAGTAGTCATAGACCATGGGAAAGAGGTGGAGGGAACATATAAAAATGCGCATGTAGCGCATGAACGATTCGTTTGCTTTCCTACTTTTTTTCTTCTAATACTATTCTAAGAAATTAACACTGACACACACAATTAAATTTATAATACTACTTAATATTTATTAATACAAAACAAATAATAAAAACCCCATAGAACCCCGTAATTGGATATTGGGTTGTGCTCAAATAATTAAATAACCCGCATGTAAATACACTCGCATAAGTTCATAAATGCAATACACAAAAATACAGATCATAGCTTGAAAACAATTTCAATCAGGCATTGTCTATTAAGGCGTATCTTTATACAGGGTATTATTTCAACTTTCTCTTCATTTACTTTAACCCTTTTACGCATTATTTAATAGGATGTTCTTTCATTCAAAATAGTTACTATCATTTACGAAAATGTTTGGTTTACCTCGTTTATCTCACCCGGGTGTAGATTATTAGCAATTTTCCACTGGCTTCGTGCTGCACTGTACGATTAAAGGATTTCTTACTTTGGTAAGATTCCATAAGGCAATCAATGGCGTCCGGTGAATGCTGTTCTTTTCATAGCTTTAGGAAGGGCTTCATTCCTACATTGACAGTAACGCTAGTATCTCCGTGGTATGGACGGCATAGCCCGGCCCGTTCTGTTCTTCTACTCCAGCCTGTTCATGATTTTTCAATTAAAACTTTTTTTCTTTTTACTAATTTTTCCTACGATCCTGCTCGTGGCAGTCACAGCTCTAGAAGTCCTTTAAGTTCAGCTTTCTCGACTCTAATTAATTATACTCTTGTTTTTTCTTCTTTCATTAAACCACATGTTTTGCGAAATGAAAATCTTTTCAATAACTTTTCTTTTCAATAACTTTTCTTTTCTTTGTTTCTTTTATCTATGCTTAGGAATTTCCAATTTACCTTGCGATCTACACTCGACCGTTCATTGTCTCTTATTTTTAACATTTTATTTTACTAATTAAAATGTCTTTGTCTCAATATAGCGATCTGCAACTTTTCGGGTCCTTTCTTTGCAATTAATTTATTTTTTTATAATTTGTAACATTCTTCCTTTAGTCGACCATCTTGGAATATTTCTTTTTAAATTAAAATAACTTTATTCCTTTTTACGAAATTATTACATTTACTCACTCATGCAGCAATATAAACATGCGTATAAATAAATATCAGAGCACAAACCATATAATCCACCATCCCTCTTATATTTCAATCTGTTTTTTATTTACTTACTTAAATATATATATATATATGCGCCTGCATACAAGACCACAACAAAAAAGAAAAATAACAATTTACTTAATATTACACTTGATTTAATTAGATGTGTATGCTCGGTAGTATTACCCTCTGACTTAGAACAGGGTTTGAACTCAGCCCTGTTATAATATATATATATATAATGCAATCAAATAAGAATGTCTTTGCTTCATTGTTTATCCTAAACTCATTTATCAATAAATGTGCATTTATTTTAATTGAAAAAATTTTAAATATTTTTAAGATTAGTTTATTTATTTATTTATTTTCTTTAACAATTAGATCAAAATGAAACATAACAAAGTTTTATTATTATTATCATCATCATCATCATCATCCTTCTCTTCCTCCTCCTTTCTTCTTCTTCTGCAATTATATTTAGTAATAAATAAAAAAATAATATAATATTACCATTTGTATTATACTGTTTTAAATTAATACTAATTGTATGACTCTTTTTTTCTTTTGTCTTCATCCAATCCAATGTCTTCTTTCTTCTGAACCTCTTTGATCTGTGAATTATGATTGACATAATTTTATGTCTACTATCATAATTATTACATTTATTAAGATCTTGTGATATTTTGCATAGTTTCAGCAATATGTTTAAATTTTAAATTGATTTTCCATTTCTCTAGAAATATGGTTGATGAGAAGGAACATAAGCCCTTACCTTTTCCTCTTTGTTTTCTTCAGAATTTTATTATTTTCAGCAATATCTAAAATAGATAAAATATTTTCTTATGAATTTTAGAAGAACTAATTTTTTATTTATTTAGCAAAATTAATTATCATAAATAAAATGACATTACATTTTATAGGATTAATGTTTTATATGTGTGTGTGTGTGTGGTTATAAAAATTATTTTTATTTGTTTTTCAGTGAAATAATTAACCAGAATAATTTATTTATTTTACTATATATGTATGGGTGTGTTGTAATCAAATGAATAAATAAAATTTGTGTATGTAAGTTTATAAACATTTACTCAACATTGACATATGCATCTCTACTCTTCCCATATCATTTATGGCTAAGATAAAAGTTATCCCTTAATATTTACATAAAATATTGGATAGATTTGACAACTACTTTGTATTCTATTTTTTTTATATATGTTATTATTTATTTTCTTCATTTACTATCATAATTTAAAGCTAACTTCTTCAATTTATTTATATTATTGTTTGGATTAATTTTATATACATACATAATATCAGACAAAATAATATATGGTAAAACGAAATGCTTGGATTAATTTTACAATTGTTAATATTCCAATATATGAATAAATAAATAAATAAAGCTATAACTAGGGAAGGCATGACTGTACATGCTACTCAAGATCCACAGTCATGCAAAAGTTAACTATAGCTTTTATTGATTAAATGATTGATTTATATAATTGTATATTGAATGGGGGCATTAATTGCAGTATTTTGTTTTATATATACATGTTGTATTATAAAGCAACTTAATTTGTAAGAAAATTATTTCATCTTCAGAAAATTTGATGAAAAGACAATCAGCAAAGAGATGGAATTATTGTAACAGTAGTGAATGTTCTGCTAAGTAATGTGGCAAACTGAACAGATAAGTCATTCTGGGGAAACTCTTTTTATATGACCACTATGAGTTCATTGATTTGATAATATATAATAGTAATCAACATTATTTTAATTTATTTATTTAATCTGTATTAATATCAACAGCATTAAGCCAATTAAAGAATGCACAATGAATAAATATAATAATAATAATAATAAAATTTTTAATGATATTAATAAAAACATACACATATTAATAGTGATTAAATAAAAAAAATAAAATAAATAAGTAAAATGATGATGAGCCAAAGAGGATTAAAGATAAAAAAGAAATTATGATACTGTAGAGAATTGATTATAAGATTAGAAATACATTTATTTGCAAAGTCTTTATTACGTGTTTTGGGTAAATAAAATAGAGGTGAAAAATTTAATGTATAAATTTTAAGATGAAAAGTATAGTATCATTTTTATAATTTTGTTTTTTGATACATAACTTGGTGGTTCAAGTAGAGGTAGATAGATTTTGAAAGATAATTTTATGCAAGAATTTAACATCTTTTGCTTTAATCTTATTATTATTATAAGAAGAAAAGGTGAAGGAAGAAAAAAAGAGAATGAATGAATGAACAAAAAATAAAAATATATTTAATCAGTTAGTATTTCAATCTTCTAAGAAATCACACTAGCACAATAGTAACAGTTTTTAGAAATGTGAAATTATTGCCTGTTATTAAGTGTTTTTTTAAATCTGAAGAAAATATTAGTTTAAAATAAGTTGATTTGTTTTTTGAGTATTTTTTTTTATATAAAATATTTTAAAATAAAAATCGCAATTACCTGAAATTTAATCTAACCCTATGCTTTATTTGATGTTATATTTCAGATGCTGATGGAGAGCTGGAATTGCTTGTACCTGTTTGTGACTCGCAGTCATGCATTAACACAAGCAAAATTCTTGCATTTGACTTTTCCAAAAACATGGTATGACATAGATGGCAGAATTTAAAATAAATAGTTAGTGATTAAATTAAGAAAGAACTTGTATTTAGATTAATATTTTATTTTTTAGTTATGATATATCAGAGAAAATCATTAATTAATGTGTTATATTAATATACTCTTATTCTTCTCCTTTACTTTCTTTGCATTTCTTCATATATTCATATATATTGCTTATAATAACTTCTTTCATATACACTTTAATGCAAAAATTTTTTAATAAAACTTTTTTATTTTCCTGACAGTTTTGACTGTCCAGCAGTCTTCATCAGAGCTTTCTCAAACTTCCTCTGCTCTGATGAAGACTGGAAAATAAAGAAGTTTTATTAAAAATTTTTTGCATTAAAGTGTATATGAAAGAAGTTATTTATTATAAGCAATATATATGTTATATTAATAATAATGTTTTGTGTAGTTTAATGCCTTGGATAAAATTGTAGATTTTTTAGTAAAGATTCTTGATTGATTTGTAGCTAATGAAAGTAAAAAAAAAAAAAAAATTGCATTTTCTTGATAAAATTGTTACTTGGGTGTTTGAATGTCCTAACCTCTTAAGCAATAAATAGAATAGGATAATTAAAAATCTTTAACATTTGGAAATGATGCATTTATTATAACTAGTGAATTCAGAAATTTATTGATAGAATTGTAAAAAAATAGATAACTGTGCATAGATGATGAATTGTAACAATAGTGGAATGGAGCATGAAATGTATGTATATTAAAATTATGGGAAGAGACAAAAATAATATTAAAAAGAAATAAAGTAATAGAGAAAATCGAATATTAATTACACCCGGGTCTCGTTTTATGCGGATTTATTTAATGCGATTTTGAAGTTATACGATTCGTGTTTCTTCTTAATATCTTTGTAAGCAGTTTTCTTTTATGCGATAAAAATTATTAGATCAGAAGTCGAGCTCTGATAATGCGCTATTACTTTAAATATTATAAATTTCGTGCACTCACACGTCATATTTAAAGTAATAGCACATTATTGGAGTTCGACTTCCATCTAATAATTTCAATATTTTCACTACTTTATAATAGTACTGTAATAGATTTTATGCAATAAAGAAATTCATAATTCACTTAAAATCAGGATTTCCCCATTTTATATACACATATTAAATTTTACAAGATTATAATGTAAATCCGTTCAAACGTTATAGATGAAAAATACTATGTTTGTTGATGTTTTTGCATTTTAAATCACGTTCTATTTTTGCTTTTTATAAAAAGAATACGTAATCAGTTAATCATTTAGTGTCTGCAAGTTTATTTTTAAAAGGTGAGTAACAGTAGTGGGCACAATTAAATTTGACAATTAAAATCTGATTTTTAATTGTAATTAACAATTTAAACATTACGTAACATGATCTGAAATTAAGCTGATGTGAAAGGATGAAGTTTGATTTTTAAACGGAATTGAAAATTAAAAAATTGAAGACAAAAATAAGAATTTAATTTTTAATTATTAGTTTTAATTAAATTTTGCCCATTAGTGGTAAGTCTGTGTCTTTTTATTATCGTAAGTTTAAGTCCCTATTTTTATTTTAAACTTTTAGTTTACTCTAACAGAGAGAAAAAAAGACCCAAGAAAATGAATTTCTTTGGAAACAAAAATTTCAATTTTAGATCGCTTAGCGAAATGGGAAGGATCAACAGCGATAGGAAAACGTTTTAGTTGTATTTCCTCTTGACTTCGTTTAAGGAGAAGCTACATCACAGCACATCATGATGAATCTGATGTCTCAAATAGCGATAATTATTAAAATACCATATACATATGAAAAAAATGTAAATTACGCATAAAAATATATTGTTTTTAAAATTAAATACTGTAGTTAATAAAAAAAAAGTAAAAAAAGTCTGTCTTGTATCAATTTTTTTCAAATTTGAAATTTTTTATTAGTCATATTTTATTTTCTTCTTTTTTTTTTTTTATGCGAATTTGTAAAGTAATTTTACGTTGCTGCTTTGCTTTTATGCGATTTTTGGAAAATTACAGTCCGTATCCTCCATTTTTCAATGTAAGTTACATCTACTTTTGTGCGATTTCTTTTGTGCGCATTTTCTGAGGAACCTATCTATCGCATAAAACGAGACCTAGGTGTAAATAAAATATTCAATCGAAATATTGTTACAGGAACTTATTACAGAAGGAAAAAAGTAAAATCAGATAATGGAGAAAATTTAATTAGTATCAGTTAACTACTAATTGAAGTTACAGTAAAGATTGAACAGATAAAACTCTCAATCCACATCCTTGTGAATTATATTATTACTTCAGAAAATAAAAGAGCAAAAAAGTATAAAAAGATTGGAACAGAAAAAGGAATACCTTTTTCTTCCATTTTCATTGTTAAACTCAATCTGGGATTCCGACTGGGGAGAAGCAGTGGAAGAAATCAGCAGGGGACATCTTATTATCCAGGATCTCGGCTCCTGAAGGTACCCAAGCTGACTAGGGTTAAAACAGATCATTCTGATCTTATTAATATTTTAAAATGCCTTAAGGGCCTGCAGGATTAAAAGACTTTAATCATGGTAAAGGTAATGTATTGCGTTCTGTTTCTTATTTAATTATTGAGCATGTATTAAGTGAAAGGGACTTATATTCCAAAGCAATGGAGCGGGGACTTATGTAATTGAGAAAAATGTGAACTCATATGAATATATCTTCGTATATTTATATATCCTATTATTCTTATATATTGTAACTTGTTTTTAAGTGCACGAAGAAATTGAGCTGCTGTGAGTTTTTATTTCCTTTGTGTTCTAAAAAAAATTAATTCCTAAAGTAATTTGTTATTTTAACTCGGGTTTATAAAGCTAAGATATAGCAAATCTGGTGCAGTCATTAGTTCAAACAATTTAGAGAGAAAAACTAGTAGAGTAATTAAAGTTTTTTAAAAAAATGTTGTTTTGTGGATTAACATCTATCAGCGACTTTGATGTGGGGAATGTTACAGAATGGTCACTATACGTGACTCAGAACAAAAACATTTTTATTCTAAACAGAATTGAGGATAATAAATAAAAACTTGCAGCACTTTTATGCTTTTCAGGTAAAAATTTATAGAGAGAATAAGTTTTATGGGTTCTCATCTGATCCTTCGTGTCAGCCGCGGGATGGTGCTATTCCTAACCAAAAACACATTAATATAACGTTCCCGGGCTAGCGATTCTCTATTAATATTGACTTTTTTTTTTTTGTTTACAAAGTACTTTCTTTCGTTTCTGAATTATTTTTCCCAAATAATATTTTTGACAATGGGATAATAATAGTTGTTTTTTTAATTTTTATTGACAAGAGGGTCTTTTTTTGGTGTGTGTTCAAATAGTAATTTGTGTTTTTTTTAAATAGTATTACTGTTTTTGTAAAATTGGATTGACAAAATTCAAGAGAGAACGGGTTTTTTTGATGGATCTTTAAATAATAATTTACGTTACTTTGATAGGTTTACATTTGATTGCCGACAACAATTAGTGGGAGGGGTATTTTTGTGTACGATTAAATAATAATTTACGTTACTTTTATAGGTTTACATTTGATTGCCGACAACAATTATTGGGAGAAGTGTTTTTTTTTTCATGTGTGTGTGTATGTTTAAATAAAAATTTAAGTTACTTTTATTGGTTTACATTTGATTGACAACCAATTTGACTTCCTTTCGTTTATAAATTATGGTTTTGGTTCTACAAATAAATATTTTTGACAATGGGACAATAATAGTTGTTGTTTGTTTAATTTTTATTGACAAGAGGGTATTTTTTGGTGTATGTTCAAATAGTAATTTGGGTTATGTTTAAATAATAAGTTATGGTCTGACTTTTATTGGTTTACATTTGATTGACACTAATTATTGGGAGGGGTGTTTTTTTTGTGTGTATGATTGTAGACAACAATTATTGGGAGAAGGGGTGTAACCTTTTAAAGAATAGTTTACGTTACTTTTAGTGGTGGTGTGCATTTGATTGTCAATAATTAGTGAGAGGGGTGGGTGTTTTTGGCTGATGATTAAATACTAATTTGCGTTCCTTTTATTTTACATTTGATTGCTGACAACAATTATTGGGAGAAAGGGGTTGTTTTTTTGTGTATGTTTAAATAAAAATTGAAGTTACTTTTATTTGTTACATTTGATTGACAACCGATTTGACTTTCTTTTTTTTTACGTTTATAAATTATGGTTTTGGTTTCCCAAAAACCTAATATTTTTGACAATGGGACAATAATAGTTATTGTTTCTTTCATTTTTATTGACAAGAGGGTCTTTTTTTGTGTATGTTCAAATAGTAATTTGGGTTACGCTTAAAAAATAATTGGTTTACCTTACTTTTAGTGCTTTACATTTGATTGCCGACAACAATTAGTGGGAGGGATGTTTTTGTGTATGATTAAAGAATAATGTACATTACTTTTATTTTTTACATTTGATTGCCTTTAACAATTATTGGGAGAAAGGGTTTTGCATTTTTTTGTTTGTTTGTGTGTATGTTTAAATCAAAATTTAAGTTACTTTTGTTGGTTACCATTTGATTGACAACCGATTTGACTTTCTTTTTTTTTTTTTGTTTATAAATTATTTGGGTTTTCCCAAATAATATTTGGTTTGACAATGGGACAATAATAGTTGTTTCTTTAATTTTTATTGACAAGAGCGGGCCTTTTTTGGTGTATGTTCAGATAGTAATTTGGGTTATGTTTAACTAATAATTTACAGTCTTACTTTTATTGGTTTACATTTGATTGCCGACAACAATTAGTGGGAGGAGTTGTTGTTTTTTTTTCTATATGATTAAAGAATAATTGACGTTCCTTTTATTTGACCATTTGATTGCCGACGACAACAATTATTGGGAGAAGCGGGGTTTTTTGGGCTATGTTTAAATAAAAATTTTAGTTACTTTTTTTATTTTACATTTGATTGCCAATGACAACAATTATTGGGAGAAGGGATGTATGTTTAAATAAAAATTGAAGTTACTTCTTTTATTTTTTACATTTGATGAAGGCCATTTGGAATCCCTAAAACAAGCTGCCCTTTATGAAATGAACATTTCTGTCGGCAACAATGAGACTTACAAATGAAAGTCAAAAGATGTTTTTGGACCTCAAATCTGCATATATTTGCCGCACAATCCAATCTTTTCATTCAGCAGCAAGATGTTTTTTTTTCTGTAGAAATATTCCAGCGCCGGCTTCCATGTCTGGCAATTCCCATCTTTTCAAGTTTTCTGTGTTGGAATTAGCCATCTTCTTGGTCTCGGAAAATTTCTCGCTAAAACATAACTCAAAGCGTGATTGTTAAGAAATTTACGCTACCCGCCCTAATCGAGAATTTAGGAGGCTTATAGCTTTATGAGGAACAATCACGACACTGTTAAAAGGTAACAGTACATCAATTCGTCTTAAAACAAAACAGCCCCAATGAAAATTTAAATAATTTTGACACAATCAACTTAACACACTCTCGTACGATATTGTTACATAAAATACATAACACAGCATTATGATGTAGTGCATGACACAAACAACTACGACATTTTCCTCTGCTTTTAGTATGGGAAAAAGCCATACCATTAGCCGCTAAGCCGAGTTAACAATCTTTCTAGTATTATTGTAGAAAGAAGACTTAACTCCGAGTTAACACTCTACCTTTTAGCGTAGAAAGAAGTCTTAACTCTGAGTTAACAATCTTTCTAGGATTTATTTTAGAAAGAATGCTTAAAGGCTTGGGTGCGGCTGCGGAAACGGCATATTTCTAGAAATTTAGCTAGAAATAGCGCCATCTCGTGGCTGACACGAAGGATCAGATGACAACCATTTTATGACACTCCCACCCCTATCACTGATAATGTACAATATGAGGAATTATTAAAAAATCTAAACAAATATTTCAGTCCTCATCTATCCTCCACATAGCTCATTTAATGTTAAGAAATAGGAAACAGTTTAAAGGAGAATCAATTAAAAGAGTATAGTTCTGCCCTTAGAGAGCTAGAAAAGGATTGTGGGTTTGGGAATTGGGTCAAGGAAATACTTTTAGATCAATTACTCTGGGGCATGTCTGATAATAGATTGAAACAACAGTTGTTAACTAGTGATTTAATATATCAAAGTGACATACAGAAAGTCATAGCTTACAAGCTAATAATAGAACTGGCTCATGTTTTTAAATCTAAACCCTAAGACAGTTTTGATATTCAAGTTTTCATAACAGGGAAAAAAATGCATAAATCCTCACTAACCCAAAGTTGAAAAGGAAAACAAAATTTCGTGGTTCTGCTGTGGAAAATGGGTCATAGAGTAAAAGAGTGTAGGTAGAGGCAGGAAATATTTTTTAAACAAGTATGTAAAAAATTTGGTAACAAAGAGAGCCAAGAGAAAATGGTGGTTCACAAAAGTAAGGGAGTAAACCCTTGAGTATACAGAAATTGAAGGCTTGCAACAATTCATGATGGAATTGCAAATTTTCGATGTAGTAAGGAAAATGGAAATTGATAGTGGCTCAGATATATCAATGATGTTGGGGGTAGATTGGAGAACCCAATCAACAGCTGACACTAGTATAAAATCATAAAAGAATAAGTAAGAATTCTAGAATATTTAATAAATCATTTTACTATGACATAGAAGTGATGAGCCTTATCACAATACACTCTAATAATTTATCATGGCAACATAGTCAATTTACTTCAAAAAGAAGAAACACATTAATCTTAATTGTTGGTACTGTTTTTAATGAGTTAGAATATTTACAAAATTTCATCAAGATTATTGCATTTTCTTCGATGTTGGAAGCATCTAATTATTTCAGTTTATAAGTAATATATATATATATTAAATAAAAAAAGATATCAAACACAAATCTGTATTATTAGTAATAGTTAATGGAAAAAATATTTATTTAGTACATATAGTTTAATTTTATAAAACAAATATTTTATCCTATATTTATATTTTTTTTAACCTAGAACTTTCACTGATTTCAAATATCTACTGAAAAATTTTCAAAAATAGTATCATTTATATTTTCTGAATTTTTTTAAAAGAAATTTTTTTTAAATAATCTTTACAATTGTTAATTAATTATTAAAGTTTTTTGTCTGATTGATTGATTACTCTAAAGATCAACTGAGGGCATCTAGAAGCTGAATCATATTTAGAAGACAGTTATTGCATTTAATTGACTAAACAATGTTTTTTTTTTGTTTCTTAATCTTTTTTTCACTTTACTTGAACAAGTATTAATACAAAAATCTTTGCCAATATAACATGTATAAGAGATATTATTTTTATTATTATTTTTTCATTTTATGTAATTTAAGTAAACTTTTTTTTTGCTTGTTTTTTTTTTTCCAATTTGTAATTTATATTAATTGTAAATAAAGAATAATTAAACTTTTGAAAAGCAAAATAATTTCTACAAACAGGCATGAATAGTATATTTAATTTTTTTCTTTATGTTCATGTTGTCAATATAAAATTATTTTGTTATAATTTACATTTATAATATATAGTGTTTTCATCTGGAAATAGATTAATTAATTTTAAAAACTTATTGTAGACAAAATTATAGTTTGTTATTGTTTTTTTTTTAATTATCATTCTCCTTTATAATATTGTGACAATAATTTGAGCTTTGTTATTAAATAATCAGTTTCAACCACTATAATATATATATATATATTTTAAGTATTAGATTTATTATACTATTAATTTGTGTTTGTTAAAAAACATTTATTATGATATTTTTTATATTCTTATATGGAAGCAAAAGTTAAATCCTGAATAAATTTGAAGTATGATTTGATGAAAAATTTTAAAGATATTATGCATAACAAGGAAAAGGAACAAGTGGGTATTTTATCAAATTACACTTAAATTTTTATTTGAAACATAAATGGTCAACTTGAAATTATTTTATTTTGGTTACATTATAAAACAATTCATAAGGAAAATTTATAATTTTTTACAAAATTTTTGGTAATAAAAATGAAGACGACCTGAAAAGTAATTGATAGATTTCATTATCACAATAGTAAATGTGCTAATAAAGATCCTTTAAAAACCAAATCTAAATTAAGTAATTTTAGAGAAATCCAGTTTATGCAATGACCAGGAGTCAATAATGACTTGATGACCTAATAATTTTTTATAATAATATAAATTATTTCATTTTTATAAGTTTTGTCAAAATTCTTGAAATCTAATCAATTAATGTCATTTTTTATTGTAGGAATATATGGCTATAACAATGCTATCTTTTGTACAGTTTTTCCACAATAGACATCAAACCATTTATATCATGGGTATATACTATCTCATCAATATTTTAAAAAATATTAATACAATACTGCTAATCCAGTATCTAAACTTTGTTTTTATATCCCTGTCTTTAAGACATCTTAATTTTCACCAAAATAATTATATTTATTTAAAGAAAACATTTATTTGTATTGTTAAATCTTATTTATTCAGTTTGACATAATACTTATTATTAAATTCTTCAAAAATACTTTTAAGTAAATAGAAGTTTTATTCATACTAGTAGATTTAAAGATGTGATTATTTTTTTTATACTACTCTCTCTAGTTTGTTATTATTAGTCGAATTAGTGCTTTTTTTCTTTTTAAAAATAAATTGATATACAAGATCTGACCTTTATCACATTAACACATGCTTACAAATGGTACCATATTTCTATTATTTGAGAGTTTAAGTAAAAAAAAAAATTGCATTTAGTAACAAGTATAATTTACAAGAAAAATATATTATTTTTAGTTTTAAAAGCAAAATCATCTTTAATATTATTATAGTCAAACAATTTTAATGAGATTTTTTTTTTTTAAAATTAAGATTGGATAAGTAAATTGTATACATATAAAAAAACTAGAGTATTTGGTGACTAAGGAAATGATGTATTG
Source organism: Epiperipatus broadwayi (assembly GCA_028023455.1). Taxonomy (NCBI): domain Eukaryota; kingdom Metazoa; phylum Onychophora; class Udeonychophora; order Euonychophora; family Peripatidae; genus Epiperipatus; species Epiperipatus broadwayi. The sequence continues at coordinate 6,664,958 of JAQFVV010006205.1, read as the reverse complement.
ATCATTGATAGGGGAAAATTCACGAAAACGAATAGTTATCAATATTTATGATCTATCATCAAAAAGAGAGATAGGTAGAAACCGAAAAATTTATAAAATAAATAGGAAAGCTCAACTCAGTTTTATGGAGTAGTAATACTTTGATGAAAATGAAAAGATGATAGTCTTGTATAGGTGGAAATGGTGAAATAATGAAGGAAAGTCAATAGATTGTTGGCAACAGAAGTGGGTTATTAGAGATCAAAACCAGAGAAAAGGATAAAGCAAGAGATCAGAGAAGTGATTAAAGTTTTAAAAAATGTAATAATAGACATTGAAGAAAGAAGATTAAAACCAGATGTTCATATTAGAAGAATAAGTACAGGGATAGTGATTAATTGGGAAGCAAGAAAATGAAAAGACTTTAAAGAAATGATAGAAAGAAGTTCTGATGAATAGTATAGGAATAGTTTATTAAAGGCAGGTACTATGGATAGAAAAGATGATCTCTACTTGAAGATATGTTGCAATAATTATGAAATAAAGAATTATGATTAAACAATTACATTTGATTATTTCCAGTGGTAACTTGCTTTTACATGCTACCCTCTTAGCAAAATTTATTTCTAGCATCACAATTGTTAAATTACATCATAATTTTTTTAAAATGATTTTTGCTATTTGAATTGATTTGATATGTTAATAATCTAAAAGTGAATGTTCCCTGCTCTCTCTCTATCTATTAAAGAAGACATTCTGCAAAATGCAACTTAAGAATAGCAATAGGAATCTATGTGTAGACTTCCATAATCATTATCTGCCTAGTTGGCCTTAATTCATGCAGAAATGGGAAATAATTCAAGACATCAATTTAATGGGTTTTATCTTTTTTATAAGTCATTGAATGCATCAATATCAATGATTTATTTATATATTGTAAATAAATAGAGCATAGTTTCTTTTATTAAGGCAAATATCCAGAAAGCACTATTTAGGAAATACTGCATTGCCATCTCATATTCTTGATTTGTATATTAGTTTTCACTAATATACGTAGTTAATATAGATATTAATACTGCATATTCATGACAGCTGAAAAAAAGTTGCATAATATGTTGTTTTTTATATCTGGCACTTATTTATCAAAGTTTCTTTAGAAAATAATAGATAGTCTTTATACTTGTATCTAATTGTTTTACAAACACAAACTTTCCATGTTTTGAAGTTTATACTGAATTCATATTGAAAATGGTTTTTTACTACTATCTTATTTTACAAGCTAGAAACTTTTTGACCCTTATTTATTTTCTTATATAAAGTTAAAATCACCTGATGTTGAGCACAGAAAACTGGAAATTGATTCAAATATATTTAGTTTTTGGGTTCATTACTTTTCCTGTACACTAAACTATAGATTACTTATCTAGTATATGTCTGCTGAAATTTTGTAGAAAGAATTTCTTATTCTAACAACTTTTTAACAATCATTAATTTTTGTTTTGGCAAAATCTTGAGAAGAATTATTAACCTAGAATAAGTTGTGTATTGTGAAACTGATTTACAATGCATAGATATTTTTATTTTTCCAATATTTTAAGTTTCTAACCTTTAATTAAATTGTTATTTAGATAGAAGAAATATTTTTTGTGTTTTGATATACAAACAATTCATATTACAAAAATAAAACTTTAATGTGTTCATATGAACTACAGTATACTACCTATTTAATCTTAGCAAAATAATTATTTTCATATAATGAAATTAACATAAGTGAATATTTACTCTTTATGAACAGTATTATAATAAAAATTCATATTAACTTCTCAATGAATCTAACTTGCCTTTTCTAATATCCACACTTTTATTGTATGCTTTGTACTTCTAAATTTCTATTATTTTAAAAAAAGTAAACTTACTTTTGTGTGCTCAAGAATAAGAAAAAAAAAATTATGCTGGTAATTTAAAAAAAAAAAAATGGAGGTAATGATGTAATTATTATTAAAGAGAACATTGCAACTTTTAATCATGGAAAATATTGTGACTATGGTAAAATCACTGTATCAGCTGATAACATACTATATAATTTGCCATATAATTATGATCGATATGCTTTTCACTTTCATTGGGCTTCTTATAGAAATTATTTTCTTCTTATTTCATTATTATTTTAAAATTGATCTTACACATTCATTATATATTCAGAAAAGTAATTCTGCTCAATCTAATAACAAAAAAACAATGTAAATTTTTAAAAATTACATTAATTATATATTTTATGTTTTTAAGTAAAAAAAATTATTTTTTATATATTTTTTAACAGTGGCACACGTTAACTATTAGTTTCCAGGAAGACGGACAATCATGGGGATTTCTTCCATCTGAATTAAATCAAGGAGCTAATAATACATTGAGAGTTGGTGATTATAATATGGATGGCTATCCTGATCTTCTTGCTGTTTTATATTCTTCGCAAGAGTAAGTTAATTTTTCCTCTTCATTCATATCATAAAATTACATAAAATAATTTTGCTCATTATTTGTAGGAAAATTCCAAGGGCATTTCTGCTAGAAAACATTCCAGATGCTTCTTTTCCTGGCCAACGTACTTTTAAGATTCTTCATACTCCAGAACTTAACAAGATTGAAAATGTTTTAATAGCTACATTCTACGATATTCAAGAAGATGTAACTTTTTTGACCTTTTTAACATTTTTATATGTATTTTTTTTTAAATTATTGCAATGAAAATTGTATATAACAAAATGAAAAAACAATACGTAATTAATTTTTTTTGTATTTATCTTATATTAACAGGTATCTATTTTACACTTTTTCAGTGTGTTCAATTTTTTTTCTGATATTTTGAGTACTTTATACTTTTCCTCGGAGAATCTTTTTTTTTTATTTGTCAGTCATTTAGATGAATAAAATGAAAGTATTGAGAAAGATTGCTAGATAGTTGAAATATCAGAAGAAAAAAATTATTGGGGGAAAAATTCCTGAAATTAATTATTTGTCATTATTAGATATTCATTGTAAATAGAAAAAGAAAGCAATGATAAAACAATTGCAAGGGAAATATGTTTTTTTTAAAAATCACATTTGTCAAAATTTTAATACATCTGTATGTAGAGCCTCATTTTACAATGCTTAAAACATTCATTTACTATACTTTGACCTGGAATTTAAATCTAGCCCAAATAAAATTTGAAAAATAAAATTTGAATCCTAAAAAGACAAAATTTATTGTTTTACATTTCCAGCCCTATATAGCTACCTGGTATTGGTCTGTAAATGAATATCTAACTATTTTTAGCAAGAGGGTAAAGCAAAGAAGGAAAATTGCTAATTTCATCATTCAGAAATTGACTAGCTTAGTAAATAATGCCATTAAGAGCTAATGACAAGCCTTACATTAAAGTGGACTTTTTTTAGTGTTGAGGTAATTAATGGGATAGACTACTCTCCTCAGGCAATGATTAAATAACATTGCATGTTTAGCAGGGATCAATAGTAGAATGAATCCAATCATTCTTTAAGCTTTTGATATTTTTAATCTTACTCTTGCCAATATTAGTGGAAATCAAAGTGAAATTAATACACCAGCCAGATGAAATTATGGCATTAATAATTATTAAAAATAATCAATTACGCAAGAATGGAGAGCAAATTCTCACTTTTAATAACCTTGTTTTAGTTACCAAACAGAAGATGATAAATGTAAACATGAAATTAGTATAGTTTAATGTATACATAACTAAGGGAAGCAAACTACTCTCACTCTCAGGCTAAGAATAAACAACATTGTATATTTAACAAAGACAAAGAGTGGAATGGCCCCACCTTTTCTTTAAACTTTCAATGTTCCAATATTGGTGAAAATTGAGAATGAGTTTAAATATCAGCCCTGAGGGAAAATGATTTGTTCCCCTTTATTAAATACATATTAAGCTATACTAATTTTATGTTTTATACATATAATATATATATAATAGTCTTGGCTATGGATTTAATTTTATTTATATATCAGAGATATCATTTACTAATTAATTTACATATATAATAACTAAATATATATGCAATATTTTAATAAAACTATTTACTATAAAACTAAATAACACATTAAAATTAATATTCATTTTTTAGGGTGTATTAGATATTCTTATAGTAACTAAGAACAAGTCATATAAGATGTTTGCTTTACAAAACAGCTTTTCCACTGATACTTATTTTGTTAAAGTTATAGGTAAGTAACTTAGATTAAAAACTAATTTATTATAATCCATATTAATCAGTTGTAAACAGCTTAAATGTTTAAATACAATGAAATTCAAGCATAAAAAAAAAATTAGCTAATTTTAAAAATCTTTTTAACATAAATAAAAAAATTGTCTTTATTTTTTAATGATTTTCATTCAAACTTATATATTCAAAATAGAAATCTGCATAATACTACATATCTGTGAATCAGTATTAACAATTTGTATAATATTTTATTTAATTTTTGAGATAAACTGAGCATGCTCAATTTATTTTCCTTTTATTTTTTCTACTCCTAGTATTAGTGGGGGGTTAGCAATATTTAAGCATTAATTTTTGTAAAAATGTACTTGATTATTGAATAAGGTAATATCTATCTTTTCAAGTAGTGAAATTATGTAAATGATAAATAAATTGATGGGCATTAAATAAATGACTTGTCATCGGTTTTTAGTCTATTATCCGTATATTTTATGGCAAGAGAGATGCTAGCACTGTAACACTTGAATCTTTAAATAATGTTTAATCTGTATTTGACAGTGGTAATTTGGTCAGTAGCTAGAAACTAGTCTCCATTGATTAGTCATACTTATAGAAATGGTACAAATGAGGAAGAATGTGTAAATGGATTTATTTTAGTCAGATTTTCTATTATCTAATGTAATAAACTTCAAACATCTTTTTTTATGTACAGTAAATACTTTTTTTTTTTTTTAGCAATTTTGATTTTGTTACATATCTTTGGTCATCTTGTGGAAAGAAATTAACTTTCACATATGTGCTATTAGATTAAATTTACCTGCATTCATCTATCAATAAGTATGTTAAAAGCATAAGTATAACCCTTATGCTTAAGTAATTTTAATCTAAAAGAACATATATGAAGAATAATTTTCTTCCACAAGATTATAATTATATACATTGCAAAATTATTTATTTACATGATCTATGAGTAAATAATCTTATTATCTTTCATCACTAAGAACTCAACCTCTTCATAAGCTTAGTAAATCAAAGACCATAACCTGCATTAAACTCAATTTATAAAAACATTAGCTGCAAAATAAGTTTGTTTTTGTAATTATTTGAATGATCTTGAGTCATATAATTGAAATAAAGGCTCTTTAAATACTATACTAATGTTATCTAAACCAAACCTATGTATTATGACATTAAAAACAAATATCTTCACATCCTGACTTCTACTTGAACTTTAATTATATATATATATTGAGATGAAAATATCTTCTTGGTAGCATTTCAGTAATGTAGCATAAATCAAACTGGTATTTAAATCAAGCGTAAATTTAATAGACACATAAATTAATAATGTTAAAATACTGAGTAAAAAAATGGGTTAAAATTATTATAAAGTATGCATATGTACACAATATCAATATATATATATATAACACTTGATAAACGTGAAAAGGTAGTTTCCCTTTATAACCAACTTTCAGATAATTATTTTAAGAATAGGGTTAAAATAATTATATAAAGAAAGAATTAAATAATTACATTTTTAATTACAAGTGTCAACTCAACCCATATCTTTGATACCATCCACTTTAGATAAATACAGTAACGATTATTATTAACACAGGCAAAACTCTTCATACAGTAGTGCCATTCAGTGCCAACCAGAGTAATCAATGGATGCCAGAAGGCTTGTGCATAAAATCCCCATCTACTGCCTACTCATCCAGTATTCCCGGACTAGTTTCTGGCTTGTGGCAGTAGATGGGGATTTTATGCACAAGCCTTCTGGCATCCATTGATTACTCTGGTTGGCACTACCATATGGAGAGTTTTGCCTGTGTTAATTACAGTTATGTGCTAACATAAGAAATGAGAAATGGTGATCATGTAATGATTATTATTAATCATTTACTAAACTAGAGATTGTCTCTAGCACAGAAATAACTTTAAAACTCAATTAAAGATTAATACATCTGATTTTTTAAAATTAAGCACACAAACACATAGAGTTATTCACATTTCTCTTTCCCATGTACATATAATATCTTTATAAATATATTATATAACCTCAATACTATCAAATATTTTTTTAAATTTATACAATGAAAGACAAATGACTCCCAAGATGCTTTCATGCTGAATCAGCACTCATCAATTGGTCCAGGTCACCATCTCTCAAAAATATCTCTATTATATGAAAAATATTTATCTATATTAAATAATTACATTTTGAGTTACAAGTGTCATTGTGAAAACAAAGATGGCAGAGAACATTTCCAGTCAAGTGCAAAATAGAGGGGGAAATGCAAGTCAAGAAAATAGCAGTATAAATAAGCAACTGACGGAAGAAGAGAATCCAGTTAACAAAGAAATCACCTCAGGTGATTTGAACTATATGTCACCCAAAATATCACAAGGGAAAGAGGAAGTGAAGGTCGTTGAAGGCTTCGAAAAGTTTAAAATTGAAAATAACGTTATCTAAAAAGCAAAATCGATTAATACGAACAAAACTATAAAATTAAATTTGAAACTAATGAGAGAAGTAAATCAAACAAATTATTTAATGTTAATAACCAAGAATTCAAGTATGAAGAGGCATTACAATCAAAAATGAAAATCTACGCAAATGCAGTAAAAACTGGAGGGAATAGAAGTATGTGGTAAATAACGTTATGCAAGAGGCTTATGATAATATATTGGATTTAATGGATGAGGAAATTGAACAATCAATTGTTTTACCAAAATCATTCAATGAATAACTTTAAATAAGGATTGAGAAATTTAAGGAAGAAGTGAACAATTCTTTTATCAAGAATATAATCACAGACAAATTCAATTGACACGCTAGATGCCAGACACTCCAGCTAGAAATATCTCTGTAACATTAATGGAGTTTTGCTGTAATATTTGCAGGCACAGGTCTGCACTCCTCATTTCTTTCTCAGGGGTCGATGGTGGCGATCATTGGGGGTCTGGATTATGGGTGCGGGCTGTTGATGATTATTGCCGCTACCCACGCACCGTTTCCACTTTCATGGGCTGCTGTGCCCCTTGTTGGATTGTTTTCAAGCAGTGCAGATCTGTGCTCGTCACTCGTTAAACTCTTTTATGGATATAATTGTTATTGAGTGTATGTACTTTTGTAAACCTGATCTATAATTGTTTCACCTTGTAACATTGAACACTTTGTAATCCTCTATGAGTAAGTAGATCCGAAAATTTTTTTGTATTGACTGTGATACGATCTCAAAAATTTCTTTAAACAGATGTATTTATATCATGTAGCGGGTGATCAGTCACCTGCATTTTTTCCTTAATAAAAAAAAAAGGTGTCAAACTAACTCAACTCACATCTTTGGCACCATCTATTTTAGATAAATGCAGTAATGATTATTACTAATCATTTACTAAACTAGAGATTGTCTCTAGCACAGATATAAACTTTAAAACTCAATTAAAAATTAATATATCTGATTTTTAAAATTAAGCAAAATGTAATTACTTAATTTAGATAAATATTTTTCATATAATAGAGATATATATGAGAGGTAGGGCCCTAGACCAACTGTTGAGTGTTAGTTCAGCACAAAATACATCTTGGGGGGTCATTAGTCTTTTACTGTATTTTTGTATGAATTTAAAAGAATATGTGGTAGTATTGAGGTTATTTAATATATTTATAAAGATATTACATGTGGAAAAGAGAAATGTGAATAACTCCATGTGTTTGTGTGCTTAATTTTAAAAAATTAGATGTATTATTTTTTTAATTGAGTTTTATAAAGTTTATATCTGCGCTAGAGACAATCTGTAGTTTAGTAAATGATTAGTAATAATCATTATTGTATTTATCTTAAGAGGATGGTGTCTAATATGTGGGTTGGATTAGTTTGATACTTGTAATTCTAAATATAATTATTTAATATAGATAAATATTTCCCATGTAATAAACATATATATGAGATGGTGACCTGGACCATCTGATGAATGCTGGCTCAGCGCAAAATGCATCTTAGGGATCATTTGTCTTTGATTTTTATTTATATGAATTTAAAAGAATATGTGGTAGTATTGAGGTTATTTAATATATATTAATAAAGAATTAAATAATATATTATTTTTATGTGGGGGTGGTGGTTAAAAATGAAGAAAAGAAATAAAGAGAAATTATTCTAATCACTAAAATCCATTTTCTAGTTTACTATGAGGTAAGTATGGAAATGTAATTTAATTTGAGGACTTTGCACATGTACTTGTAATATAAATTAATTTTATTGATGTAAATTTAAATTACAGTTCTCTTCAAAATAAATTTACATAATTTATGTAATAAAATAATTAAAATTATATAAGTATAATATCTTAAGTTCCTAACATATAAAAAAAAAAAAGATCAATGACTTGGATGTCATACACAAATGACTTATTATAAATAGGAATGTTGTTTGAATTATTATTTTTCACACTGTTCAACTTATATGCTTATAAGAACTGAATATGAAAACTGCGGAGAGGATTTAAGGAAAAGAGAGTCTATTAGTCAAGCTGAATTAGAAGTTATATATTGAACCTATGTATACGCTTTCATAAATATACTTCATGTTCGAAAATTAAAAACAATCATGAAGCAGTTTTACTTTTAAAATTAAATTTATTCATGATAACATTTTAATTCAAATGAACAAGTTTACATCATAGAAGAACAAGAAAAAAGTCAGTTATTTATTACAAAAAAAGAAGTATTGTGAGAATATTGATTCCGAGATGATGGCACAACGTTGGTAAAGTCAAACTGAGGCCAGGTCTCCTGATGTAACCTTTCAGGATTAAGCAATCTGTCCCTGTTTTTAACATTGGTAATATTTGAAGTGAAGGTATGCTAAACTTCATTACTCTGTGGTCGAAATATAAATTGGCATTTAGTAACCCACACTGCAAATAGCAGGAAGATGGCCATTCTGATAGTAGAATAGGCAACATTTTTGATGGCCTTCCTAATGGATAGCACATGTCTATTGTCAGAAATACAGCTTACCATGAATGATCTGATTGGACCTAAAGAGGGGCAGTTGTAGAAGAGGTGTGTTAATGTTTCATCATCTATAAGCAAAGACAGCATTGAGATTCAATTCTTCGAAAACCTCTCTTCGAGACTAAAAAGTGGTTTGTAGGCAAGGAAGAAAGTTTATACTTTAGGATAAAGTCTATGTACTTGGATTCAAAAACCCAATGTTTAGATTTTTTTAATTATTGTTTATTATTTAAGTCAAGTTTTGTTAATGAAATAACTAGATTCACATTGATTAACTTATAGATCTTCCAATAAGTTTTTTTGGCTTCTAAAGTCTGTGCAAAGACTGGAAACAAACTAGTAATATGGCTTTTGATTTTAGAGATCCACTCACCTAGAAATGTTTGGTGGAGGGTCCGTGGGTTCAAATGGAAAGTTTTCCTTTTCCTCCATTAGCCTGAGATGAGTAGTTCTTAATATAGCCATGGTTTTCTGTACATAGAAAGTGGATATTGAATGGAGATCTAGACCATTAAGCTCTTTTGGTCTCTGTGATTTTTCTAGGCTGATGGCTACACATTTACCTTTCCAGAGTATCTTGGAACAGATAGTATTTATACTATTCTGGAAACCTTTCATTGATTTAATTATTTGTAAATAGTAATTAATCCTTGGAAAGACAAGCATATTGAGAAGTGCAACTTTCCCTGGGAGTGAACAAGAAAATGTAAATAGTGATTTTGTGAGATTTTTAATTTTGTCTAAGATCATGAGTTGAATTTTTTTCCTCATAGCTACTTTAGATAAGGAAATAGAAAAACCTAGAAATTTTTGAGGTTTTGAAGTGTATTGTGAGGGAAATATAGACCTTGAGTTAATTTTCCATGTAGAAGAATTAGAAAGATTTAGGTGAAGATTAAATTTAGAAGCATAATTGTCCAATATTTTTTGCAGAGCTAATAAATATTTCCTGGACGGAAGGAAAAGGGTGATATCATCCTCATAGGATATGTGGTGAATTTCCTCCGCAAGAGCAGGCACGAAGATTCCAGGCAATTTATTTTCAATTTCTATTAATAGCGGGTTTATATAGTTGATGAAACAGTTTTACATTTAAACATTTTTAAATAATTATCATTTCGAACATTTTTTAGCAAAAACCTTTTATTGTACATATATACACATACATTTAAACTAACCTGCATTCTTCTTGAGAACTATGATATAATGAACAAATAAAATAAAATACATAACTATATAAATAATACCATAAAAAATGTAAACAATAAAAATCTAAAAACAAAATAAAATATATAACAAAACCTAATAAAACTGAAATAAATATAATTAAACCCAACTAAAATAATTCAGTTAATATAAAATATACAATATAAATAGAAAATAAATATGAATTATACATTTGTATTTCTAACTATATACATACATATTCAAGAACAACTATTAATCTAAATATATTATTCATTTTTATTATTTTTCATAATCTCTTAATTACTTCTATTCCTTATAAACTTAAACATTATTTTTTTAAGCTCCACCTCAAGAAAATATTTAATTTTATATTCATATAATTGTCATTTCAACAGTAATTCATTTATTAATATTCTTTTTAATTTTTAAATCATATATCTATTATTTCCTTACTCTTTCTTCTGTTAAAATTAATATTTTATATTTATTATAATTTTTTAATATCTAAAACCTATAAATGGTGTAATCTTTTTAGCTGACTGAGTTTACTTTAATCTTTAAAAAAAAAAAAAACATTTTTCTTTTTTATGTAATGTGATGTGATGCACTGTGACTTCTCCTTATATGGAAACAGGACTTATGCCCAGAGAAACCTGTTAGCCACTTTGACTTCTCTTTCCATTCCCCAAGTTATTCTTTTTTATTCTGCTCCATCCCATTTCCACAACATAATCTTTGTCAACTCCATGGCCATTAGAACTAAAAAACCCTTCTCTTTTCCCAAACCCAGCTAGAAACCAATAAACCACTTTCTGTATAATCACTTTGTTCATATTTATTCTTTCACAACTTCATTAGGTAGTCTTCCAGGCACGGCCGCTTGACAGCGTTGTTTATGTGTTAAAACACATAAAAATGTAGTTTGTGCAGCCATAGTTATGGCTAATACAACACTTTTATTGTATTGACCATTTTAGTCTGCTTAATGGCATTGCATAGTAATATTACGGCCTGTTTTATGCTTCGCGATATTTTATACGAATTCGCACAATTCACAGTTGGCTATCATATCGTGTTACAGTGTTTGTATTTGAAGTGGGCATAACTTTTTAAATTGTCAAATACATAGTATTTTAATTTCTACTTAAATCATTGTCTGGATTACTACGAATTGTCACACCATTACCACCCTTCCCTACACAACTTGAAATGTGGAAAGGATCAGCAAAATTTTTTGTTTTGAAAAACCAAAAAAAAAAAAATAGAACAAGATTTTATTTAAAAAAGAAATTACAAAATAGCAAAAAAAAAAATGATTTGTTTGGTTTTATTAATAAAATAAAAGTCTTCACCCAGCAACATTATATTTTATTGTTTTTTCACCAAAATAACGCCATCACGCAGTTGTGCCTGGCTGTCAAATAACTACCCTTCATTATTTGTACCCTTTCTGCTTTCAGACATTTACATTTAATTAACAGATGACTAATATTTCCTATGCCTTCCTTACACAATTTGCAGACTAAATCACCTACATTTTTCCATTTATGTGTATATTTCCTTGTTGCTAAAGATCCCGTTTGTGCCTTAAACAGTAAACTACTTTCATTGCTATTATCACAAATTAACTTTCAGCCAATATTCTGTTTATTTCTATAAATATTTAAACTTTTTTAACTCTCCATACTAGCTCTTCATCTCTCCAACTCCCTATTCTTTATTAATGCATTTATTCTTCTATCCCATTCCTTGACACTCAACAATTCTCCTAACACAATCTTTCCACCTTTTGTATAAGAATGCTGACATAAATTCGTTATCAAAATCTTCTGAATATCACATTACTTTTCTCACCCATCTTGTTGCCTGCCCTTTATTCATAACCTAATTAAATACTATTTTGGCTATTCACACCCAATATTCTGTTTACTTATATAAATATTTAAACTCTTTTAACTCTCCATATTAGCTCTCCAACTCCCTATTTTTTATTAATGCATCTATTCTTCTATCCCATTCCTTAACACTCAACAATTTTCCTAACACAATCATCCCGCCTTTTGTATAAGAATGCCAACATAAATTTGTTATCCAAATCTTCTGCATATTGCATTACTTTTCTCACCCATCTTGTTGCCTGCTCTTTATTCTTAACCCAATTAAATACTATTTTGGCTATTCTTTTATTATCCGTAAACTGCAATCTACTGAACATTTTCTTTGCATCCCTCATATGAAAAACTTGATCGTTCCATTTCTCCTTGAATTGCCTCCTTTGCTGTCCCCACATCTGCATCTAATGCATGTCTTCCTACTTTCCTTTGTATTTCTAAGTAATCTAATACCCGTTTACTAACACATAACACATCATTGCCATATGTTAACCCTGCTACTGCCACTCCGTTCCATACAATTCTAGCTACATCATATTTATTATACGAGAACCTGTTAATTTCTTTATCAATCTCTTTTTTTTGGCTTCATTTATCAATTTTTTCTCACTATCGTCCAAGCAATCTCTGATTACTGAAAATGATTCCCAAATAGTTATATCTATTCACCACACTTAACTTTATATCCTCCAGTAAAAATTATTTGTCTTCTCTTTCCCCAGTATTAATCAGCATTACTTTTGATTTTTCTTCACTAAATTTAAACCCCATCTCTTTACCCACCTTTGTGCATGTCCTCAGCATAACTTCCATATCTTTCCTTTTTTCTGCACACAAAAAAAATTATCGGCAAATAAAAGACCCGACAATGTATTCCTTTGCCACCTATTAATGGTATCTCTATCCCTCTTTCTAGTCTTTCCATTTCTCTCTCAATTTCTCTCAAATACAACAAAAACAAAATAGGTGATAGAGGACATCCTTGCCTTAGTCCCATCCCATTTTTAACTTTAACTGATTCTATATTTCCTAATTGATATGTATAGTAAATATTTTCATATAATTTCTTAATAATATCCACTAAAGCTTCATCCATTCCCAAATTTATTAAACTTACAATAATCTATTTCTATTTACTCTATTATACTACATCCATAAAAACCATGTATAACTGTCTATCTGTGTTCCTACTCATATCCATAAGTTGTGTAACTACAAATAAACTATCACCTATATGCCTAGCTGATCGAAAACCTTCTTGCATTTCTCCCACTATATTATTTTCTTTCATCCGTTTTGCAACCCTTCCAGCCACCATATATGAGAAAACTTTATATAACACTGACATTACCGCTCTCTGTCTACAATTGTTTAGCTTTCTATGATCCTTATCTTTCCCTTTAAATAATAGCCTTACTTTTGTATTATTCCAACTACCTGGAAATTCTCTCTTCTGTGCCATCTTATTAAAACATGATAGTAGTTTTCATTTTACCTTCTGCCCTAAATTCATAACTATCTCTGCTGTCCTTCCATCCAAACCTCTTGTCTTTTCACCTTTCAATTTCTTACTTGTCTCATTCAGTTCATTTTCTGTAAATCGTATATATTTTTTTTTTCCATATGTCATAGCATCGGCCGGGAGGCTAACCGGCAACAACCATCTGCAACCAACTGCTTGCTTGCAAGGCGGCTGCACTGGTAAATCGTATATTTTCATTACTATATGCTCTCATGTTTGCTATAACTGTGTCCTTCACATCTAACATCTTTTCTATATCCATTACATATTTGTTTAAGGCTATCTCTGATTCTTCTCTAGAGCTACACTCTATTCCCTCATCATCTAGTAATACAAATTCTCTCTCCCCTACATTTCTTCTTTTAATGTATTTCCAAAAATTTTTTACTCCCATCTCTTCCACTTTTATTAATATCTTCCAACAATTTACTATTCAATTTCATTCTGTCTCTATAATTATCAATTTTAACCAACTTCTTTTTTTTCTAAATACTTTTTCCATTTAGTATTAACATCTTTTTCACTTTCTTTGTTCTTAATAGCTCCCTTATATTCTCGGCATGCTTTTTTCCTCTCTTTTACACTTTTACTAACTCTCACTTTTCTATTACTTTTATTCTTCTGAATATTTTCACCTAAAACCCTGTTTGCCACTTTTTCTATTTCACCACACCAGTCTTTATACTCATCTCCATCCAACTCTTCCATGGTTTCTTCAACTTTTATTTTATAGTCTTATAACTTATTCTCATCATTCACTCTCCATCCACATCTTTCACTATCCTTTCTACTTTAATTACTATTTTTCATCACATTACTAACCATTTCTATTATAAAGAAGTTATGATCACTATTACATACTCGCTCTTCATTATCAAACACCTTAATTTTCCATATTTTATTCATTCCTTCTTTCTCTACTAATACATAATCTATTGTATGGAATATATTATTTCTAGATCATGTGTATTGTCCCTCACAAATATTCGATAAATTTCCAATGGCCAAATTTCACTCTCTGACAAAAATTCTTCAAAAACTATTCATTCTTATTACTTACATCATCTATTTCTTCAATATGCTCATTCATATTCCCTATAATCATTATTCTCTTCCCCTTTTTTTTGAAACTCTTATGTGATGTGATGCACTGTGATTTCTTAAACGGAGTCAGGAATCTTTCAATAACTATGCCTAGAGAAACCTGTTAGCCACTTTCCCTTTCCTTTCCATTCTCCACCCTAAGTTTTTCCATAATCTGCTCCATCCCATTTCCACAACATAATCTTTGTCAACTCTAAGGCTTTTATATCTAAATCCCTCTTATCTTTTCCCAAACCCAGCATAAAAACAAATAACCCACTTTCTGTATAGTCACTTTGTTCATATTCTTCCATAACTTCAACCCCTTTTGCTTTCAAGCATTTACATTCAATTAAAAGATGCCTCATATTTTCTATGCCTTGCTTACACAATTTGCAGACTAAATCACCCATATTTTTCCGTTTACGTGTATATTCTCTTGTTGCTCAAGATCCCATTCGAGCCTTAAACAATAAACTACTTTCCTTGCTATTGTCATAAATTAACTCACACCCAATGTTCTGTTTACTTCTATATATATTTACACTCTTTTTATTCTCCATACTAGATCTCCATATCTCCAATTCCCTATTCTTTATTAATGCATCTATTCTTTTATCCCATTCCTTACCACTATAACACTCAAAAATCATCCTAACACAATCATCCCATCTTTTGTACGTGTATACTGATATAAATTCTTTATCCAAATCTTTTGCATACCGCATTACCTTTTTCACCCATCTTGTTGCGTGCCCTTTACTCGTAACCCAATTAAATACTAATTTGGCTATTCTTTTATTATCCATAAACTGCAACCTACCAAACATTTTCATTTTACTTTTTGCATCTCTCATATAAAAACTTGACTATCCTATTTCTTCTTGAATTGCCTCCTTTTTTGTCCACACATTTGCATCTAATGCATGTCTTCCTACTTCCCTTTGTACTTTTTCTAAGTAATCTAATACCCCTTTACTAACACAATGCATCATTACCATATGTTAACCCTGCTACTGCAACTCCCTTCCATACAATTCTAACTACATCATATTTATTATATCCCTTTCTTTTCTTTGCTTCATTTATTATTTTTGCTCCCATTCATCCAAGCAATTTTTCTGATTACTTAAGATGATTCCCAAATAACTATATCTATTCACCACACTTAACTTTATATCTCCCAATAAAAATTCTACATCTTCTCTTTCCCCAGTATTATATTTGATTTTTCTTCACTAAATTTAATCCCCATCTCTTTAGTCACCCTTGCACATGTCCTCAGCATAGCTTCCATATCTTCTCTTCTTTCTGCACACAAAAGACATCATCTGCAAAAAAAAGACCCGACAAAGTATATACTCCCTTGCCACCTATTAATGATATCTCTGTCCCTCTTCTTAGTCTTTCTATCACTCTCTCCATTTCATTCAAATACAACAAAAACAAAATAAATGACATAGGGCATCTTTGTCTTAGTCCCACCCCTTCATCCATTTTTAAATATGCTAAACTTACCCATAATCTATTTCTATTTACTCTATCATATGTCTTTTCTATATCTATAAGACATATATAACTGTCTAGCTGAATTCCTACTCTTATCCATAAGTTGTGTAACTACAAATAAATTATCTGCTATATGCCTATCTGTTCTAAAACCTCCTTGCATTTCCCCCACTTTATTATTCTCTTCCATCCATTTTGCAGCTCTTCCAGCCACCATATATGAGAAAACTTTATATTAACTGATCTTACCACTATCGATCTATAATTGTTTAACTTTCTATGATCCTTACCCTTTAACTTTAAATAATAATCTTACTCTTTTATTACTCCAACTATCTGGAAAAACTATCCTCTGTGCCACCTTATTGAAACAGAATAATAGCTTTACTTTTTGCCTATGCCCTATATTCATTACCATCTCTGCTGCCCATTCACCCAAACCTCTTGTCTTTCCATTTTTAAATTTCTTCCCTGCCTCATTCAATTCATTTTTTGTAAATCTGATATTTCCATTACTATATGCTTTCATGTTTTCTATCACTGTCCTTCACATCTAACATTTTTTCTATATCCATCACATATCAATTTAAGATTCTCTCTACACTCTATTCCCTCATCATCTAGTAATATTATCTTTTTCTCCCCTACATTTCTCCTTTTAATGTAATTCCAAAATTTTTTACCCCATCTCTTCCACTTTTATTATGTGATATGATGTGATGCACTGTGACTTCTTAAACGAAGTCAGGAATCTCTCAGCAACTATGCCCAGAGAAACCTGTTAGCCACTTTTACCTTCACTTTCCATTCCCCACCCTATGCTTTTCCATAATCTGCTCCAACCCATTTCTACAACATAATCTTTGTGAACTCTATGGCCTTTATATCTGAATCCCCCTTATCTTTTCTCAAATCACTTTGTTTATATTTATTCTTCTATAACATCATTATTTGTACCTTTTTTGCTTTCAAGCATTTACATTCAATTAACAAATGCCTAATATTTTCTATGCCTTACTTACACAATTTTCAGACTAAATCACCCATATTTTTCCATTTACCTGCATATTCTCTTGTTGCTAAAGATCCTGTTCGAGCCTTAAACAATAAACTACTTTACTTGCTATTATCATAAATTAACTCACACCCAATTTTCCATTTATTTCTATATGTTGTGCCATTACAATTTAGTCATTAGCTAAATCTGTAGTAATGTGCATGAAAGAAAATGTAGAACAAAAATCATCATCACATTTTTATATAGTAAATGAAGCTGTAGGGCATCCAAGTTTAAACCCTACAAGATCAAGTTTTAAAAGCTTAAGGCAAAAAGAGAGTGGGACAACAGTTATATTCTTTAATTGTTTGTGTGTTGATAGAAAACTCAAAAAGAGTAATACACACATTTAAATATTCAATATTTATTTTTTTTTGTTAAAAAGTAAAGTTATAATGCATATGTATAGGCAGTGTGTGTGTAAGCTATTTAATTGTTGTTATATATTTCAAATATTAAACTCTTTTCAAAGCTAACCTACATTTTCTAAATTTTGATAGTTTATTCTGTCTCTATTTTACTTTTCTATAATTGTAAGTTGGAATTAAAAGCTAGGGATTTGATTTTAAATATTAAGGTTATAATTACTAAGCTAGCAATTAAATTACTTTAATGTCAGTTTATACATGATTTGAGTGATGGAATGTGTGTGTTACATCACATAAATATATCTACATTTATTAAATATTGAGAGAAAAAGAAGAAAATCTGTTATATTTTTTTTTTCTTACTCAACAATTTTTTTTGTATTATAAGGATTGTTTTTCTGTTGAAAAACTTAGAGATGATGTGAGAAGTCTAATTTTAAAAATGTCTCATCTTAAGATCAAAAGAAAGGAGCTCAAATTTGAGATGTTACATAGGTGTAAAAAAGGATTAAGACTATTTTTTTCCTTCAAAACAAAAGTTTGTCTAAAAATCAGGATACTGAGATTTTTTATACTATTCAACTAAAAAACGATTTGGTTGAAAATAAGTTATAAATCTAATTAAAAGAAGTGGCCAAAAATAGAAAAAAAAATCGGATATAAAAGCAGTCTGGAAAATCAGTTGATATCATTATAGAGACTTTTAAAAATATTGAAACTAAAAGGACAAGCGTTTTTAACTCTACAAGGGTCTCAATCCAAAAGTCTTTTTTTTTATTATTAAATTTTTTTTGAGGATTGAAGATATAAGGATGGCGGGGTAAGAAAAATTAATATATATCTCGTCTGTTGACCAGACCATCCAGCCAGCACATCATATAGGAAAGAAAAGATGTCTTGTCTGAAATTATAATATTCTACACCTTACTGACTGAGAGAAATAAGATGGTTTTTAAATAGAAAGAAGAAAACATTCACCTGCATTTAAAATCAGAAGAAAAAGATAATCTACTGATAAATATTAAATCATCAAGTCCAATTAATTGTTCCAGTAACTGAGTTTAAACCCAAGAAAATTTATAAATGTAAAAACAACTGCTGTACTTCATCCACTAAAAGAATCATGCTTGACAGGAAGAGAAGAAAAGTTAATATAATGATTTCCAAATTGTCCACTAAAGCAAATAACCTCAATAGGATCATCATCATCAAATAATTATACACCTCAAGAAAGAAATTGTTCCAAAGAAAAACAGAAATGGTAGATGCAAAAATATAGACATTAAACAAGAAAATTTGACTCATTGGAAGTCCTACAAAGAATAGAACTGGTAGTATAAATTTTTTTTATATATTTATTTTCTTTATAATATCATAGACTTAGTAAAATTTTAGCAACAGAGTGGTATATTTTTGTTTAAAGAACTTTTAAAACAACCAAGATCAATTGAAACCAAGAATTTCTTAATAACGATAAACATAGGCTTTATTAATGATTTTATATGTGATAAAATTATGATTGTCTATTAACCTAAAGTTATGAAATGATTAATATGTAACTTTTTTTTTTATATTATTATTTTGTTTTAAATAATATTTTTGTTATTATGGGGATAAAACATGCACATACATAATATAATAATACTTGTTGCATATATGTAATGGTGTGTGAATGTAAAGAAAGAAAAATAGGTGGTATTAGAAATATTAGATTTTGTTTTAAGTTAAAGTATAGCATTTCAGAGGGTAGAAGGGAGGGGGAGAAAAATAATTTAAAACTTGTTCTGGAAATCTTGTTCTTTCACTTCTACTAACATTTTTTTTTTATCATTCTACTTTACCTGTTAGATTATAAAAGTATGTGTGCGAAAGAGAAAAGAAAAAAAAAAGAGTGAATATTTTTTTTTTTTATGAAATATTTTCTTGTGAATCCAAAACTTTAACACCTTAGTATCCAAATTTATGTATATATTTTTGACGGGAAAGGGGGAAGAATTCAAAATTAACATTATGATTGCCAGATAATCAATTATTGTTCTCATTATTATTTCATATAAAATTTTGGTTTTATCTTTAAATTATTCATAGATTTTCGTAATAAATTAATAAATGTTAAATTGTTTTATTAAACGAGGCGTATGTATTTTATTGATAATAGTCTTTATTCGTTGTGATCATTCATCATCAATGGTTGATATTGATTATTTAAGATTTAATTAGATATATTAAAATTAAGCAATAATTATGAATTTCTTTATAACAATTAGGTTTTATGATTAGGCTTAGTCCTAAAGCTGTGGTTGAAACCATTATCGTTATCATTATCATCATCGTCATCATCATGTTTTAATTAATGAGCTGTGTAAATGTTTAAAGGCCATAAATAAATATTGATTTCATAGTATTTAGTGATTTCTTAGTATTATTATAACCATCATCCCATCATCTATTTCATGCAAGGATGAGTGAATTGCCATCCTAAAATAATAATATAATCTGAGCTAGTAAAACTTATAAAAAAATATTGAAACACATTTATTATGTTAAGATCTAAGAAATGATTTCTGTCTAATGAATTCCACTTTAGTTTAAAGATGTTTTATGTTACCTAGGTGTTTACTTAAATATTAGTGCATACAGTGCTATGGGTCTAAAATCAAAATCATACATTTTGTAAGAAATAAAGTACCAAAGGGATTCAAACCGGGTACATGTGAAAAAGTTATAAATTTAACTTTGTCTAGGTCCAGCTAACCTAGTGGCGCCCAGATAGACCATATTCACTTGTTGTTCACTTAGACATGCACTTGAGATCCAACCAAGAAATGAAAATGGATAAAATCTACTGTCTGTATACCTGAGAAGATATTTTATTGAGTTACTAGTGTACTCACCTCACTTGATTTCCATATACCTGAGTTATAATAGTTGTTCTTAATAATTTGTTTATAATTATTAATATTGTGATATCTTGAGAAATCTAATTATAGACGTATGTTTCATTTAATCCAATGACCCGTAATATGATTGATAACTCAGTCTGATCTTTTGTTTAATAGCCACTACTCAGGTTAAATAATTCTTTTCTTTTTGATATAAAATAAAAAGCTACAATTCTTTTTTGTTTATTAAATTATAATATTTGAGATTTTAATACTATATTTGAATTTTTGGATATTTTAATATATTTGGATCTTTTGAATATTTAATTAATTAGAATGAATACTTAATTTTTTTGATCAACTTAATTTAGTTACAATATATTTATATTTAAACTCTTTTTACTCCCCATACTAGTTTTCCATCTCTCCAATTTCCTATTCTTTATTAATGCATCTATTCTTTTATCCCTTTCCTTACCACTATAACACTCAACAATCCTCCTAACACAATTATCCCACCTTTTGTATAAGTATACTGATATAAATTCTTTATTCAAATCTTTTGCATGACGCATTACTTTTCTCACCCATCTTGTTGCCTGCCATTTACTCATAACCCAACGAAATACTATTTTAGCTATTCTTTTATTATTTATAAACTGCAACTAACCAAACATTTTCATTTTACTTTTTGCATCTCTCATATAAAAACTTGACCATCCCATTTCTCCTTGAATTGCCTCCCTTACTGTCCATACATCTGCATCCAATGCATGTCTTTCTACTTTCCTTTGTTCTTTTTCTAAGTAATCTAATACCCCTTTATTAACATATAATGCTTTATTACCATATGTTAACCCTGCTACTGCAACTCCCTTCCATACAATTCTAACTACATCATATTTATTATATGAAAACACTATTAATTTCTTTATCAATCCCTTTCTTTTCTTTGCTTCATTTATCAATTTTTTCTCCCATTCATCCACACAATTTCTCTGATTACTTAAGATGATTCCCAAATAACTATATCTATTCACAACACTTACTTTATATGCCGCAATAAAAATTCTACATCTTCTCTTTCCCCAGTATTAACCATCATTATATTTGATTTTTCTTCGCTAAATTTAATCCCAGCACCCTTGCACATGTCCTCAGCAAAACTTCCATATCATCTCTTCTTTCTGTACACAAAAGACATCCACAAAAAAAACCCTAACAAAGTATATACTCCCTTGCCACCTATTAACGGTACAACAAAAACAAAATAGGTGACATAGGGCATCATTGCCTTGCTCCCATGCCATTATTAATTTTAACTGATTTTATATTCCCTAATTGATACGTATAGTAATTATTTTCATAAAATTTCTTAATAATATCCACTAAAGCTTCATCCATTCCCAAATTTGCTAAACTTACCCGTAATCTATTTCTATTTATTTTATCATATGCCTTCTCTATATCTATAAAACTCGTGTATAACTGTCTGCCTGAATTCCTACTCATATCCATAAGTTGTGTAACTACAAATAAACTGTCTCCTATATGCCTATCTGATTGAAAACCTCCTTGCATTTTCTCCATTACATTATTTCCTTCCATCTATTTTGCAACTCTTCCAGCCACCATATATGAGAAAACTTTATATAAAACTGTTACCATTATCGGTCTATAATTGTTTAACTTTCTTTGTGATGTATGTACTGTGACTTCTCCATATACGGAGTTAGGAATCTCTCAGCAACTATGCCCAGAGAAATCTGTTAGCTACTTTGAATCCCTTTCCATTCCTCACCCCAAGTTTTCCCATATTCTTTTCTACCCTGCTCCATCCCATTTCCACAACATAATCTTTGTCAACTCCATGGCCTTTAGATCTAAAACCTCCTTATCTTTTCCCAAACCCAGCATAAAAACCAATAAGCCATCTTCTGTATAATCATTTTCAATTAACAGATGCTTAATATTTTGTATACCTTCTTTACGCAGTTTGCAGACTAAATCACCCATATGTCTCCATTTACATATATATTCTATTGTTGCTAAAGATCCCGTTCGAGCCTTAAACAGTAAACTACTTTCCTTGCTATTATTATAAATTAACTCGCACTCAATATTTTGTTTTCTTCTATGAATACTTAAACTTTTTTTACTCTCCATACTAGCTCTTCATCTCTCCAACTCCCTATTCTTTATTAATGCATCTATTCTATCCTATTTCTTGACACTAAAACACTTAACAATTCTCCTAACACAATTATCCCACCTTTTGTATAAGTATACTGACATAAATTCTTTCTAAATCTTCTGCATAATGTTTTACCTTACACACCCATTTTGTTGCCTGCCCTTTATTCATAACCCATTTATATACTATTTTGGCTATTCTTTTATTATCCATAACCTGTAATCTACCGAACATTTTCATTTTGCATTTCGCATATAAAAACTTGACCATTCCATTTCTCCTTCAATTTCCTCCTTTGCCATCAACATTTATGCATCTAGTGCATGTCTTCCTACTTCTCTTTGTACTTTTTCTAAGTAATCTAATACCCCTTTACTAACACATAATGCATCATTGCCATATGTTAACCCTACTACTGCCACTCCCTTCCATACAATCCTAGCTACATCATATTTATTATAGGAGAACACTGTTAATTTCTTTATCAACCCTTTTTTTTTTCTTTGCTTCATTTATCAATTTTTTCTCCCATTCATCCAAGCAATTTCTCAAATGACTCCCCAATAGTTGTATCTATTCACCACCCATAATTTTATATTCCCCACTAAAAATTGTTTGTCTTCTCTTTCCCCAGTATTAATCAGCATTACTTTTGATTTTTCTTTACTAAATTTAATCCCCATCTTTTTACCCACCTTTGCGCATGTCCTCAGCATAACTTCCATATCTTTCCTTTTTTCTGCACACAAAAAAAATCATCTGCAAATAAAAGACCCGACAATGTATATTCTCCCTTGCCACCTATTAATGCTATCTCTATCTCTCTTCCTAGTCTTTCTATTGCTCTCTCCATTTCTCTCAAATACAATAAAAACAAAATAGGTGATAGAGGACATCCT
The DNA here is from genome assembly GCA_028023455.1 of Epiperipatus broadwayi. NCBI lineage: Eukaryota > Metazoa > Onychophora > Udeonychophora > Euonychophora > Peripatidae > Epiperipatus > Epiperipatus broadwayi. The sequence continues at coordinate 6,641,114 of JAQFVV010006205.1, read as the reverse complement.
TGCCTTAGTTCCACCCCATTTTTAACTTTAACTGATTATATATTCTCTAATTGATACGTGTAGTAATTATTTTCATATAATTTTTTAATAATATCTACTCAAGCTCCATCCATTCCCAAATTTACTAAAGTTACCTATAATCTATTTCTATTTACTCTAGCATACACCCTCTCTATATCTATAAAACCCATATATTACTATCTACCTGTATTCCTACTCATATCCATAAGTTGTGCAACTACAAATAAACTATCTCCTATATGCCTATCTGATCGAAAACCTCCTTGCATTTCTCCCACTATATTATTTTCTTCTATCCATTTTGCAACCCTTCCAGCCACCATATCTGAGAAAACTTTATATAACGTGACATTACCGCTACGTGTCTATAATTGTTTAGTTTTCTATGATCCTTACCTTCCATTTAAATAATAGCCATACTCTTGTATTACTCCAACTATCTGGAAATTCTCTCTCTGTGCCATCTTTTAAAACATGATAATAGTTTTAATTTTGCCTTCTGCCCTAAATTCATAACCATCTCTACTGCCCATCCATCCAAATCTCTTGCCTTTCCACCCTTCAATTTTTTACTTGTCTCATTCAGTTCATTTTCTGTAAATCGTATATTTCCATTATATTACCATTACTATATTGTCTCATGTTTGCTATCACTGTGTCCTTCACATCTAACATCTTTTCTATATCCATTACATACTTGTTTTAAGACTATCTCTAATTCTTCTCCAAAGCTACACTCTATTCCCTCATCATCTAGTAATACTAATTCTCTCTCCCCTATATTCTTTCTTTTAATGTACTTTCAAAATTTTTTACTCCCAGCTCTTCAACTTTATTAATATCTTCCAGCAGTTTACTATTCAATTTCATTCTCTCTATATAATTATCTATTTTAGCCAACTTTCTTTTTTTTCTAAGTACTTTTCCCATTCATTATTAACATCTTTTTCACTTTCTTTATTTTTAATAGCACTCTTATATTCTCTGCATGTTTTTTTCTTCTTTTTTACACTTTTACTAACTCTCATTTTTTGTTACTTTTATTCTTCTCAGTATTCTCACCTAAAATTGTACTTGCCACTTTTTCTACTTCAGCACACCAGTCCTTATACTCAACCCAATTAACTCTTCCATGGTTTCTTCAACTTTTATTTTATACTCTTCCAATTTATTCTTATCATTCACTCTTTCACTGTCCTTTCTACTTTTATTACTATTTTTCATCACATTATTAACCATTTCTATTATAAAGAAGTTATGATCACTATTACATACTCTCTTTTCATTATCAAACACCTTAAATTTCCCTACTTTATTCATTCCCTCTTTCTCTACTAATACATTATCTATTGTGTAGAATATATTATTTTTAGACCATGTGTATTGTCCCTCATAAACTGCTTTATATGTAAATATTACGCTAAATTTTTCCTAATATCTATAAACATACTCATGTTTATACTCCTATGTAACTTAACTATTTTTTTGCAAATATTTTATTTATAAATAATTTTCTCTTTATATATTTACCTCTATATATCCCATTTAGGAACTATATCTATACCAATCTCATCCTAATCCCAGAATGCCTATAAATTTTGGGTTTTATTCTTTTTATTAGTATTGCTTTTTTAGTTTCCTTTCTTTAATATTGTCTGTATGTAACATCATTTTTATTGAACTTTGTATAAATTTGTGTCCTATTTCCTTCATATGTATATATATTGGTGATTTATTATTTGACAGATGTTGTTTTAATCTTGTTTTTATAGAATTTTTCGTTTCTTCCACATATTTGTTATCAATTCCATTATCTTATCATTGTTTGTATTTTATCACGTACACTTCATTAATTATTTTTTTTATTATCTTTATTATATCCTATGTATTTGTTATCCATTAAATTTAATAGGTTTTCTCTTTTTTTATTAAGTATTTTTGTAGTAATTTTTCTTTTGCATTTTTTATTAATCTTCTTTATAATTTTATTAAACTTATTCACTATAATTTTATTATTTGTTTTTTTCCTATATATCTATTTTCACTTTTCTTTTTTCCTTCATTTTTATTTATCTCATATTCTATTTTTTCAATACTTCTTTTAATAATATGTACAAGGAAACCACTATTTTTTAAATCATTGATTTCTAAAAGTTATAGAGATATTTTATAAGCACAGATAAATGTACATTGTATAGTAATTATAAAGTCTTTTTATTAAATTAAGTTAAATAAAATATTTTTTAAAAAGTTATAAAAGCTAATTAATTCTAAATTTAATTTAAAAGTAGGTTAAAAGCAAAAAGTGTTTTCTTTTAACAATAATTAAAAGTGGAAATGACATTCTAGGAAAAAGTGCTTGTAAACAGAACACTCAAAGATAAGAACTTGCAAATATGGTATTGGGCAAATAAGCAGTGGACCAAAGCTAATTCTCTGGAATTATTTATATCCAGTAGATCAGTGGTCCCCAACCTTTTTGCACTTAAGAGCACATTCTATAATACTGGCCAGGTGATGGGCACCGTTTATTTTTTCAATGTAAATTTATAGTTGGATATTGTTAATAATACACAGTGTACAAAAAAATATTTATTTCAAAAATAAAATTTTAACATTTGATTACAATATAATACAATAATTTATAAGAAATCTTAAAAATTAAATTTATTTGTATCAGATAAATAATTTTTTATCGTGTTCGGATAGCAGTGGGTACATGTAAAATGGTCTGCGTGCACCATGGTGCTCGCGGGCATAGGGTTGGAGACTCCTGCAGTAGATCAAAGGATCCAAAAGACAAGCAATGGATCTGAATTTTACTGATAAGCTGACTCCAATGAATATAAATATTGCTTACAATTTATTCAGAGTATTCTATTCTGTTTCCATTATTTTTTGCTAGCAGTGTTAAAAGGATTATCTGTTGTTTTGCCAGATCTATGATGCATGAGTAGAGAAGCTGTTATCTGCTTCATTCTGTCAAATTGCAGCAGGCAAGCTGGAAAAAAATCATTGCTGAGTCCCAGAAAAGAAATTGTCCACATGTTAAGAATCCAGTCGAATGTGACTGTGGTATACATTAATTTACATGAATAAATCTGATGTCCAATGCTACAGGAAGTATCTGCCCCCAAACCAAGATTAAATTGAGACTTAAGCTTCCTAAATGCATTTGAAGTTGTGACTTAAACTTACCATTGCCATATTTATAGTATGCAAACTTGTACACAGTAACAAGAGATATGAACTTTAGACGAATTTCTAGTTAATCATTATTTATTTCCGATCTAATAAAAATATGATAATGAATAATTATTAGTTAAATCTGTTTATGAACATATATGGCAAGAGATTACTGCGTTGTTTCCTTTAGTACACCATAATTTAATAGGCAATAATTTTATAGTATCCAGTCAAAGCGTATTTTCATGATCTCAGGTTATGCTACTAAAAATTTATGTTAATTAAATCATTTATTTCCACTTTATTTAAAATATAGATAATATGATAAAGCAATAAATTTATAAAATTATGAAATGAGTTCAATCACATTTCATAGACAATATAGGTTAAGCATGTATCTAAGAGGTTTTAGATTGAGCGTGTTGCACTTTTGGTTTTGAGGTAGTATTATTAATAAAAATGGGCAGCTGTCAATGTATCAATTCAAGTTATGCTAGTTACATCTGAAACTCATTCTTATGTAATTAGTGATATGAATGTAAAATCATCTGTGATTGCTGATCACATACTTTCATTATTTGTTTAAACAGTAATGTGCAGTAGATGAGCAATTCCTATCAGATATTATCAGTTTTATTTTTATACATGTTGTGTAGTGATACGTTTGCAACTGCCGGTCATTCATATGCAGTACCAAATACTCTAAGAAGTAATATGTGGTAGAAGATTAATTCCTACCTTGTGGCATATAATTCACATTTGCTCTTGTGTATAAATTATTGTAGTACAAACATTATTTCCTATATTATACAATTATTTGATTATCTTAATGGCTTCCTAATATTATAACCTGAAATTGATCAAACAGTCAATTAGTTAAATCTTTTTTCATTAATAATATTGTATTGTCCTCATTTAACAGGATTGTTTAGTTTTAGAACAGGGATAATGAGAGGTGCAAACAGGAGTTTATGCAGTAGATTAGGATCCATTCAAAAACAACTAATGATAATAGTACCCTAAATTAGAAATTATCAGATCTCAATTGTTTAAAAACAGGTAAGCTACCATATGCTATATTTGTGCATAATTTAAAATAATACAAATAAGATTTGGAAAGATGAGTTCTCTTTAATTAATTTATAAAGCAATTAACTAAAGTGCCACCTATGTGTGTTATTTTGTATAAATATAAATAAATCGTTTTTGTCTCATTACTTTTGGAACTTTGTCATCATTATTTGCAATCAATAACTTAAGTAAAAATAGTTGAGGGTCTTTTGTTTATACCTGACCTTAGTAGGCTATAAAAGAAAAAATTATTAGTCTGTGATATCAGAATGTGGAATGCACATGTTGTCTGATTTCCATGTGGGATGTGCAGTTCTGTCAGTTACAGTATTTATATATTTTTTTTATAATATGGGACAACAAGTTGGGGTTGTTACTTTAAATACACATCCCTGAGATATATATAGTGTTTTTTAATATGGCACTGACAACGTTATGCCAATATATAACCGTATATTTCTGACTCAGTTTTTTGTAACTGCAATGTGGGCCTGATTGTATTGTCCATTAATTACTGAGATACATATATATATAATATAGCACCTGAAATGAGAGGTATAATGAATTAAGCACATATTCCTGAGATACATATAAATTTGGTACTTATGAAAAAAAAAGTTTAAATAGAATAAGTTTGTTTTGTTTTGGAAAATAAATTAGGCAGGTTGTGGAAGGGGGAAAAAAGGCTTAGTAAAAATATTGAAGAAATAGAGCAAGAGATAAAGAAAATGAAAAAAAATGTTAGTGAGATTAAAGTAGTAGAGCAGGAGATGCAGGTAATAAAAGAAATTGTTAGTGAAATTAAAGAAGATTATAAGATTGATAGAATAGAGGTCACAAAAAGTGACATAGGTATAAAAGAGTATACAGGAAGGAAAAATTGAAACAAGGAAGCTTAGATGAAACACAAAGTAAAGAAAGAATAAAAGAGGAATATCAAAACGAATTTCAGACTGAACTGGAAAAGAATAAAGAATATTGGTATGTAAAAAGAAAATTTATAACATACTATGAATGACAGGATTCAGATTTTGTTGGCTATTTTGAAAATTGTTTGTGTTGCAGTATTGATCTCGAATGAATAAAAGAAAAGGAGGTTATAGAATTATTTAGTGGAACTCTGAGCAGCATGATAGATAGTGCTTGAAGACTGGAATGTCCAAATTAAAAATTTTTGCAAATTCCTATAGTATTGTCTGTGGTAGTGATAAAATATACAAAACTGAGCGACAGCTGCCTTATAATGCTACCAATGTGGGTAATAAATTACAAGTATAGTTGGATGCAGACAGTTAAAAACATAACTGATTTTTAAGGCATTTATAGAAAGTCAGCGTATTATCAAGGTGGATAGGTGTCCGAGCATGTTGAAGGGATTCTACCAGATTAGAGTGGCAAAATGAATGAAAGAACCACCAGATAAGGTCAGTTATTTATGGAAATATTAACAACCATGATTCAAATGTTACTCTGCCATAAATGCCAAAGTTAAATGAGGCAGAAATTCAGATATATAGATTAGGTAAAATATTTGGATACTAATATGTGTGTATTATATGTTTCCTAACCAAGTAAAATCTTTTTTTTTAATTGTTTTTTTAAAAACAGGTTTTGGAGATATGAAGCTGTATATATACTTCATGTTCGAAAATTTAAGAAAAATCAGTTTTAAATGTAACAGTTTTTAAATAAATGTAATAAATAAAAGTTATATAAGATATTTTATATGTACAGATAAATGTATACAGTATAGTAATTATAAAGTTATTTTGTTTAATTAAGTTAAATAAAATATTTTCTAAAAAGTTGTCAAAGCTAATTAATTCTAAATTTAGTTTAAAAATAAATAAAAGCAAAAAGTGTTTTTTTTTAACAATAATTAAAAGTGGAAATGATATTGTAGGAAAAAATCATTAAAATGCTTGTTAACAGATCGATAGATTAAATTAAGTAGATAAATGTTTGATACAATTTAGTTAAAAATGCTGTTATTCTTACTCAAAGATAAGAACTTGTAAATATGATATTGGGCAAATAAGCAGTGGACTACAGTGGATATTCTGGAGTTATTTATTGTCAATAGATCAAAGGATCCAAAAGACAAGCAATAGATCTGAACTTTACTGATAAGTCTAGTCTGCTTCCATTATTCTTTGTCTGCTATGCTAAGAGTCTTGGAAAAGAAACCATCTACATGTGAAGAAGCTATCTGAATGTGTTCTCATTATGATTAACAATGCAGGAAGAAGTAGCCACCAAACCAAGACTAAATTGAGACAAGCATTCTAAATGCATTTGAATTATGACTTAAACCTACTGTCATCATAGCTATGGTTTAACAAAAAACAGTGTAAAAATAAATCAATACCTAAAGGACTGAATGTGAACTTGTATGCTGTAACAAGAGGTATAAACTTTAAGTCAATTTCTAGTTAATTATTATTTATCTTCAATCTAGTAAAAATATCTTAATGTATAATCATTAGTTTAAATCTGTTTATGAGCATGTATGATAAAAGATTACTGTGCATAATTTAATCGGTGATAATTTTAAAGTAATAATTTTATAATACTCAATTCAAGCATATTTTCATGATATTCTGTCATGCTATTAAAAATTGTATGTTAATTAAATCAATTATTTCTACTTTATTTAAAATATAGTTAATAACTTAAAGGGTAAATTTGTAAATTATAAATAGAGTTCAATTGCCCTGTACAGACAAGATAGGTTAAATGTATCTATTAGGTTTCAGATTGAGCAAACTGCACTTTTGGTTTTGAGATAGTATTATTGATAAAAATGGATGCCTGTCAATCCATCAATTCAAGTTATGATAGTTACTTCTGAAACTCATTCTTATGTAATGGATTAATGAAGTAATTGTAAAACCATGTGCAACTGCTTGTCACTTACTTTCATTATTTGCTTAAATAATAATATGCTGTAGATAAATGATTCCTATCGGATATTATCTATTTTATTTTCATATATATCGTGTAATGATACATTTGCGACTGCCGTTCACTCATTTGTAATACCAAATACTCTAAGAAGTAGTATGCAGTAGAATTTTAATTCCTACTGCATGCATATAATTTACACATGCATTTGCTTTTATGTATAAATTATTGTAATTCAGATTTTATTTCCTGTATCATACCATTATTTGATTATTTTATTGTTTTGCTAATATCATAACCTGAAGTTGATCAAACAGTTAATTAGTTAAATCTTTTTTCATTAATAATATTGTATTGTCCTCATTTGGCAGGATTATTTAACCTTAGAAGAGGGATACAAACAGTTAGGAGTTTATACAATAGATTGAGTTTTATTCTAAAACAACTAATGATAATAATACCCTAAATTAGAATTTATCAGATTTCAATGTTTAAAAACAATTAAGCTACTGTATACTATATCTGTACATAATTTAAAATAATACTAATAAGATTTGGAAAGGTTCAGTCATCTTTAATTAATTTATAAAGCAATTAACTCAAGTGCCGCCAATGTGTATTATTTTGTATATACTTAAATAAATTGTGTTTGTCTCTTTATTTTGGGCAGTTTGTCATCATTGGATTTATTCTATTCTTGATCCTTTATTAAACATTTAGAATGCTTTTAAGTCATAGCCTGGAGAAGGGTGATTTACTCTCTTTGTTTACATATACATTGAGCTAGATTTAATTTAAAACTATATATTGTAACACTATTGAGCGTTCATTAAAATTGTTTTACAATTATTAAAAATAAAATTCTCATAAACAACACGAAGGTTTTAATAAATAATATGTAAGTCAGAATAAAAAGTTTAAAGAGATAGAAAAAATATAACTTAGACAAGCTAAAAGTAGTATCTTGAAACGTAATATTTGTCAGTCAATTCTTTACCACTAATTAAAGCAATAATTTGTTATTGTATTACTTTAGATAGAGCTAGTCATGGGATTTTTCGAGCACTGGATTATGGGCCTACTGTCTAAACACGTTAGTTCTCGTAACTAGCTGGCGCCTGAGGTTTACCTCAAAACAAATAAAGTGCTTGGATAGTAGGAGTTTGAATCTAGCAGTCAAGGTGGGCGACGGTCTGGAAATGTGATCATGTTATGCGTTGCATAGCTCGGTCTAGTCGTGGGTATCGTTGACGGCTCTGCCATCAGTGGTATTCTCCCCTCTTCTCGAAGGGCTGGTCCATTCACGTAACATTTATAATATAAAATTATAAATTTATAATAAATAAGGTTTAAACCCAGTTAAACCTAGCAAATAGAGTACGCTGGATCATCGTTCGAACGCACCCGGTACAATATTAATTTTTTTAAAAAATTCCTATGTCAGATCTCTAAAATACATTGTATATTGAATTATACATTCTTTATATTCATAAATATCTAGATATTCTATGTTCGATACTCAGAGAATGTAAGCGATGAATTAACATTAAAAGAGCTATGATAGTGTTCCCATAAAATAATTGTAGTTAAATTAGAAAGTAAACAATAATCTTCTCTCACTAACCACCGGGCATACATTAAAGAATTAATTCTTGTGAGGTTTGGGAGTAAGTCATTTGGTAGTAATCTGGAGGAGTAGATGAGGTTCGAACCCCCTCTACCTATATCTCTTGGTTAGGTTAAAGCAGCTCTACTTTTTATACCGTTGCAATACATTTATATAAATCTGATACTACCAAGTATGAAGTATTTGAATTGTATCTCAGGAAATGTGTGGATCTGGGTTTTAAACTAATGTTCTACTACATAGAGCAGTGCTTTAATTTACAATATCCATCAATATATATATTTCAATGATTTTATATGATGTAATGTAAAATGGGTTTTTTTTTCTGTGGTAAGCTATATGCTCAGAGGTTCTATTAGTCAAGTTAATAATCATTTGTTTTTGTTTTTCTGAAGTCATTTTATGTCACTGTAAACTTATTTACTTTTTTTATTTTCTTTTTTCGAACTACAATCAACTAACCATTTTCTAAAACTAGCACTTTTTTTTTTCTATTCCATTTTAATAAAAATTTTCAGTTGTTCCAATATTCTACTTTTACATTTTACATTTTTATTATAAAGGCCTAAACAAAAAAAATGGTTATTTCTTTTGCTCCCTTCACCATATTTACAATTTAAATTATTTGATCTGAATTAGGCAATAATCATTTGATTGGTATTTGTACCAAAGACAAAGAACTCCTAAATATATTAATAGTTATTTAAATTCTGCAGTAATACCGATTTAAAGCTTTTATGTCTGGCATTCTAATATAGTATTAAAACCATATTGCTTTTGCAAAATCAAAGCCTTAAAAGAATGCTGTTTTTCTTAATTATAATACAATTAACACAAAAAGATTATGCTGAAAATTAACAAAACTTTTTTTTCATTTCAATTGATTTCTAAATCTATATTTTATTTTATTATTTTGATACTTAGGTGCATTTAATTTTTATTAAAGAATTTTGTTTTGAAATTCTGGAAATAAGATTATTTGTATTTTAAGAATAATGATTTATTTTTGGTTTCAGTTCTGAGTGGATTGTGTTATATGGATTGCCCAGATGATAAAGTGGTAATATATTTTTATCATTTCAATAATGTTTTTTTAATTTTATCTCACTAATTTGATTTTTTTTTATATTCAAAATATAGGGAACAGTTCACTTATAATACAGTAATCTGATAATGAAAAAAAATTCCTAATTTAATTTTGAATTAAAAAGTAAATAAAAGAGGGATAAAAAATCTTAGTCTAACTATTTGAGTTGGAATTACTTTATGAGAATTAATGAGGTCATAGTCTACTTATTGAATGAGTTTTTCAAGCTGCATAAATTTCACATCAACAGATGTAAAATTTAAAACTATAGCAGCACTTTCATTAATAGGCTGAGTCTATTAGGTAAAGCTTAATATCATAAATGGTTTTTATAATTCATTATCAAGAAGGAGAAAGCCACAAGAATTACTTATTGAAGGAATACACTTTTTTGAACCCTAAGAGTCTGAAAACAGTCCTATGTGTCTAAGCTATCAACTACAATCATAAATTATTTAAAATTATTTTAAAATTGTTTATTTTTTCCAATTCTAAAAAAGTATCTAATCATTCCTGTATATGTAGTCACATTCTTATATATTATCTCAGGGTTTTTTTAAAGTTGTTGTGAAGTCACTCATAAGACTTTTGCATCATTGAGTCCAGTATAATTTTTAATATAATGAAATCTGCAGTCAATATAATATTAGAACTGCTTTCCAAAGCCATACCACACTTCGAGGAATGCTTACTTCTACTAAGCCTAAACTGGAATTGTTGAAGAACAAAAACTGCATCTATGAAATACCATGTGAATGTGGAAGGAAATACAATGGTGAGACCTGTCGCCCGGTTGAATAACGATTGAAGGAACACAAATTAATGGTTAAAAGAGAAAAAAACAGATGTGTCTACCATAGCAGATCATGTATGTACTAATGACCACATGCTTAAGTGGGAAAAATACAAAGATATTGGATAAAGAGGAAAAAATGCATAGAAGAAAATTCAAGGAAGCTGCTCATATGACAATGGTAAATAATCCTATAAGTCAACCCAGTGTGGCAATACACAATGTATGGAAGCCTCTAATTAATCTTGCTCTTAGGAAAAAGTAAAAAGAAAAAAAAAGAAAATGATATACCCATCTCTTGATGTTTATCTCTTAGATTATGATGTAGTTTTTTTTGAAGCCCAGGCATAATAGATTTGATAATTTATTTTGGAGTATTATGAAAGTTTTTTTACTTTGCCCTCCTCTAATGAAAAGGCTTAATTGCCATGGATAAAGTAAATGATTTTCAATTATCATAATAAATGCAGATGTCTGGAAAAATTTGTGTGGAGATTAAATGGATGCAGATAATTTTTAACTAACAATATAGGAAACTTATATTAAGAATGTAGCAGAAAAATTACATTATTTATGTTAACATTTTATGAAATTTCCCCTTATTTATTTAAAAAAATAAGAAATTATAGTTAAATTCACTTTAAATGCTCTTTAGTTACTATAAATAATTGTCAATGAAACAATTTTTAAATTGTAGCTGAGTAAATATTGCAAATATTTTACATATTTGTGTGTTCTAATATACTACTAAAAAAGCAAAATAATTTATATGACATGTGGTTACTTGATTATATACAAAATACTAATTAAAACTGATTTTTTTATAAAAGGTATACTATGAAATGTACCTAATTGAATAATATGTACATTTATGCTATAAATATTTTTTTTGTAATGCATTTAAAATTTTCTTAAAAAATATTTATTATAAATTCATTGTACAAAATTAGCAAGGCTAATGAAAAAAAAGTTAGAAATAGAATAGTATCATAAATTGTTGTTTTATTATTATTGTATTGAAGTTTGGCTGGATTTCATAATTAATATGATTAATTTTCTGTTGCCAAAGACACTAATAAACTATTGAATTAGCCTTATTATCAAATAATAGCAGGAGAGATTGAACTAAATTGCTAGTATTATAATAACAAATAATCATTCATACACATGGATTCATTAAAAAACCTGTATTTATATATTTTGTTAAGGAAAATATTCATTTTAACATATGAATATATTTATAGTCATATGAATATAATAAATATTTTAGAAACATTGGGAAAATGTGCATGTATGAGACTTTACTATGATAGTAATTTTTAGTAAAAATCAGCAAATGATTATCTTTTTTTTTTTTTTTCATTAATGTTTAAAAGATAAATGAGGGGGGAAAACTAATCCAAAAAAAGTTAACTATAATTTTAAATGATGAAAATAATATTAAGGAAATGACTATGTGAATAATTTGATTAACTTAAAAATAAAGTTACACCATGAGCTGTATTATATAGATTTATGCCACTTCATTCATCATGAAAGTGGCTGCATCATATTTTTGTTTTATAGTCATTCATTAAATCATCTGACTAAGTCACATTATTGTAAAACCAAAACTTTATATTTATAATTGAAATCTTTAAAAGTTCTGTATATATGAATTACTAATAGCAAAATAAAAAATGATAATTTATTCAATAAGAAATATACTAACTAGATGCACATACAACTAAAAATAAATTTGCACCTTAATATAAAAATTACCATAAAAGCACCTGTTAGTGAGTGCAATAATAAATAATTTTTTGATGGAGTTAATTTTAAGTTTTTTGATTGGAATGTCAATATATAATCTATATATGGATTATTTTTATAATCCTTCTAAGTATTATCACATAGTCATATGTTAATTATTTAAATATTCAAAGCATTGATAATAAGATTTTAATCTTATTCAAAAGTTCGTTAGCTCTCTAAGTCAAATGATAACACAAAAAGATTCATAAACAAAAGAGCCCCATGATAATAATTGTTTCTAATGGATTTGGAAAAAAATTTAGATCATATTAATGTAAAGTCACAATTAGTGATAAAAAATTCTTGTTTCAAGAGTTAGTTATACCTAATCAATTACATAAATTATCTTTTTTTTTTTTTTAACATCAATTAAAAACAAAACTACAAGAATGTAATTCATGAGTTGAAATACAATCTACAATATATATATATTATAACGGGATTAGCCGTTTTCCATATGTATTTTACGCACATATGTAGTCTTGTACGATTGCATGTATGTATATATAACGATACACGTATATGCGTAATGGTTTAAAAGAATATTTATTCTTAAATTATTCCATTTTATTGCCCCAGCATATTTATGAGCATCAATTTATGACCTCAAGCGTCAATTCCATATTTCTACAAGAATTATGCTGGGAGAACTGGAATACCAATATGGAAATGCCCCTGGACTAGCTCTGCTCAGGGCTGGTGGTAAAATTTACCGGCAGTAGATCTAACTCTCTCTTTTTTTTATTTAAAAAAAAAAAACTCATAACATAAAAGCAAAACAAAAAAAACCATTCATTTTATATACATTTATTAGCTATAATATTTACGTATGTATAAAAAAATATATTATTTACTTAAGTTAAATTAGTGTCTCTTTTAAATCAAAGATTCATATCAGTTTTCTTTTTTTTTTTGTTTGCTCCTTTCTCTTTTTGCCAAAACTCCCACACACACAAATATGCTATTATATGTATTTTGCACCGAAGATTTAATTGGACTAATTTATACACTAATAAATTCCGTAGTAAATAGTTTGACCTCTCCGGACAAAGAAAATAAATTTTAAGTTCACAATTGTGTCAAATAAACAGTTTTCTCAAATTCGTGGAGTAAGCTTACTAAAAGTGACATATATAGATGTAATTAGAAAGAAAATACCTGTTTTCCCCGGGGAATTGATCGAATCCTCTTGGTGGAAATGGAATCTCCGGTCCTTTGTCGGTGAACAAACTTTGTTTTTTTTTTCTTTGAAGTTCGGGTTCCATGGCTAAAGTCTGTTTATTTATTTATTTTCTTTCTCTTCTGGTGATTCAATATTGTTGCTTATTGAGGCGAATTCTTCGGGCTTGATGTCCTTCTCCGCTATCGGCAGCTGCTATACATTCGGGGGCAAAGGATTCGGACCCTCCGCACGTTGAAGCCTCTATCCCAGCCTGACCATATTTTATCAAAATGTATATCACGTTCTGTCCGCTTTCTTCTACCTCCAAACTTATACTAAAATAATAAATTTAATTTTTCTTTAATTATCAAACTTATCTTTCTTTTCACTCTTTTTTTTAATTATATTTCCATTCACATTCCATATGCCTTTGTTGGAATGTACCACAAAAGCTTTTTACATCTATTTCTTTCCAAATAATATTTAATTAGTATTAGACATTCCACGATTTTTATAATAATTACTTCCATTGTTCTGCAAAATTAGTCTTCCATCTTGATATTTAAAGTTCTTTTGTTGACTTAATATGTATATATTTAAAAAGTTTATCAAACAAAATATTTTTTATTTTGTGAATTTTCATTTTTAATGGTTCAAAAATGCACTCACCCATATACATAGCAATGTGTATAGCTGGGTTTGGCAAAAGAGAAAAAAAAATCAGAGCAAGTGTATAACCCCCCATATCTCTTCTATGAGTTCCTTTTAATTAAAATAACTAAATCAATTCAATATGACCATGCAAATGACCATTGATTGTACATCAAACTATAAATATTAATTTTGTTAGTAAAGTAATATATATTTCCAATAATATGTTAGTAATAAGATATATATTTTTTTAATAATGCGTTAAGTATACGAATCCGTATTTGTCTAATTATCGCAACAGGGTTTGATTATGCCTGCCCTGTTGCAATATATATATATAAACATTACAAGCATAAAGCTAAACTAATCAATATAAAATCAAAACTACACCAAATCCAAAATTAAAGAGTCTTTATTATTGAAAATTTATTATTTTGAAGCAATTAACTTATTTAAGAGTTCTTTTAATATCAAGGGTGGATGGGAAGTGAATGGTTTTGTGGGTAGTTTTTAATATTATATATATTGTTTAGTTTTTGGTAGTACTTTACACTTGAGAAGTCTGCTTGTAGCAGTGAAACCTTAGGTTGTGTTTTAATATTATTTTTATGCTGGTCTGGTTTAATTTTGGATTTGGGGTAGTTTTGATATATATATATATTGTTACATGAGCAACATGTCCTATCAAATAACCAATGTTTGTGGCTATTTAAAAGTAGTAAGAAATTTTGATTATTGTGTTATCTTGGAAATATTTCTTTTGATAAGAATAGATCATTATTTAATCTTTTTATAAGTAACTAGATAGTTCTTATTGTTTTAAAGCAGCTTTATTTTTCCCTAATAATAGCTGTCATTTAAAAATAAAAATAAAACATTAATTTATTGCAGAATGAAGGTCTCTCCATATTTAATACAATTTCTCTGATCCATTGTAATCTTTTTCTAGATCTTTGATAATCTCTTGAGATCCAATTTAAAACTTCAATTGTTCTAGCAGTCTATCCATCCCAGGTTCATTTTAGTCTTTTAATTTTTTTAATGATGTCAGTGATAACTGCTTCTTCTCTCACCTATATATTTCATTTTTGATCCTTTTTTGTTACATCTAATATATATATATCTTCATATTTTGTTAAGTGACCAGAAGTCTCTCTATTGCTCTTCTGTTAAGTATCTAAATCTCATATCCATAAGTAAGAACTCATTAAAACACATCTATTAAAAAACCTTTCTTTTCAAACATATAAGCATATATTTTTTTAATACTATTCTATCAAAAACATTTTATCAAAGTTTAATTCTAAGATGAATTTCATTCCATTATATTCCTATCAATATTAATAATCTGACCAAAGATTAGTAGTTGTTAATCTCTAATTCATGATTACTATTTTTTATTTTCTTCTGAGAAAATCCATTGAACATTACTTTAGTCTTCTTGCATTTTCTTTAATCCTGCTTTTTTATTTTCCTCTGATAACTTTTGCAGCATTTCCTAAACTCTGAAACATTATTTACAAAAATAATCACATTATCTACAAAATATTGATGACTTGAATAATCTCCATTTATTTTTATTTCATTAGCTTCCTATTTTAATCCATAAAATACTTCTTGTAAAACTGCTGTAAAAAGTTTTGGAAATTATTCTATCTTACATCTTTTCAATTTTAATCTTATCATGATTGTTACCATTTTAATAAATATTTTTCATAAAAGGACAATATTCCAGATCTACATCTTAAAGATGCAAAACCTTAGTCATCACTGTCTTTCATAATCTAAAAATCTAAAACATAAAGGCAACTCAAATTCATTGGTCCTTTCTAAACTCCTTAGATAAGATATACTCTGCTAAAATCATTTGTAAATCAAGCTTTTTCAAGTTAGTTAGAATCCGAAGTACACTGTTATAAGTGAGTTGTAATTGTCTTGATAAATATTTTATATAGAACTGATAAAAGACAGGGTTTGTGATTTCTAATATTTTCTTTAACACTTTTTTTAAATATCAATATTACTAATGCATTGATCCAATCATATAGTATGTCTTTATCAAATTTAGACATCTGATATATAGCTTTGTCAATAATTTTTTATTTCTTCATTTATTTCTTTTAAGATCAATAATAATTCCAACATTTTCTAGAGCTTTTTTTCTTGTTCATAAATTTAATTACATGTCTTATCTTTTCATTTAAAATGCAGAGCGATGCAGAAGATGTAGTGGTTATAGGGATTACTTTGTTTTTAATCTTTTATTGGCATCTGTTTTTCCATATAAATTTATAATAAAGTAATATAAATATTTATATACAACAGCAATCACCAAATATATATATATAATTGTACAGAAAAGCCTTTTCAGTACATAATTTTATGCCCATTTTAATATTAAACATCTGTTTAACCTTTAATACAGTGGTCTTCAACCTTTTCACACCTGCGGCCCGGCAAAAATAAGGCTAAGATTTCGTGGACTGGCAGAAGTTTACAGATAAATTTTCTTAAAGATGTAACTTGCTTAGCCTTAGATAAGCATAATTTTTATAACTGACCAAAACAGCACACTAGTTATTGTGTATTGTAATGGTGTTGCTTACCTTCACATGCAAAACACAGAAAACAGTACAATAACAATCATTCTCATTAATGTGCTTGTATTTCTATGTTTATTATTTCATTGATAAAACATTCAAGAATAAAATGTTATTCACCTGAATGTTGGGAAATATCATAGCTAGTGTAATTACATGGCAATGATTATGATAAATGTAATATCTGTATTTAATGTTAAATATACAAGATGGTTATATATATATATATGGAAGTTGTCTTTTGATAGTAGTAAGGACAAAATAGAAATCACGTAATAAATCACCGTACAGTCAAAAAAAAATTCGCCGTATTTTAAATCTGAAAAAATAAAACGAAACGTGTAAAAGTCTGAAGTTTTGATGTTATTGTAATTTTTTTTTTTTTGTGCTGGTGTGATGAAAGTATCAAAAAATGTATTAAGAAAAGTTTTTTTAAAAAAATGATAAAATAGATATCGCGTAATAGAAATAAAACCAAAAAAAAAAAAAATCGCAAAGTTATTTTTTGTTTGTTTTTATTTTTAAAAAAAGGTTAACAGAAATTGGTTTTAAAAATAAAAGTTTTAGTATATTAGCAGTATACAAATAAAACCAAAAAATATCGCCTTATAGGCAAAAAAAAGTGGGCGTATTTTTAAACAAAAAAAAAAAAGAAAATGAAACTTGAAAAAGTCAAAAGTTTTGATCTTGTTTTAACACATAAACAATGCCGACAAGCGACCGTAATTGGTTATCAAAAGACAACTGGAGTTTGTATAATAAAAAACCTTTTTTTTTTTTTTAAATTTTGAATTTTTTTAGAAAAATAATAAATTTAATTCTATCTCTCCATAAACATCTGTGATAAATAGAAAAACAAATTAATTTATGTATGATTAGATTTCATTTTTGTTCTGTTTCCTATTTTTTAACAGGGTAAAAATGCGCTGAAAAAATAAATAAAAGCTGTTTATATTAATTAAAAGTTTAAAATCTTATTATTTTGTTATTACTAACTTTCTTGCCAGTCTAGTGCGGCCCGGCAGAAAACTTCTGCAGCCCGGTGGTTGAAGACTATTGCTTTAATATATTATTGTGTAAATAGCAGCATCTGTTGTATTACAATAGAAAGAAAAATAAATAGATAAAATAAAAAGTGAATAAATATATAAAAAATAATATAAAAGCAAAACTAAAGAATTAATATATAGCAATCCAAACTGTTAAAAATTCAGTAGAAATTGAAATAAATTAATTATATCACATAACAACTATGCTGTATGAATAGATTGAAAGAAATTAATTATATCACATAACAGCTATGCTGTATGAATAGAAACAACTTCATATTATACACACTACTTTGTTATATCATTTTCCATTCATTTTTAATTGATCAATTCTTAATTAGATAATGTATATTGAAGTTTTATATATATTCATGCAATTATTTTATTATGCTTAATATAATTTGTTTTATATACATATCTTTGTTTTGGATCTTTAGTGTAATTTAAAGGTTTAACATTTTTTATAGAATCTATTTTATGTTTATATGTTAAATAGTGAATGTATAAAGCAAATTTGTAATATCTTTTAGTAATTGCACTGTTATATTCTTTGGCTCTTACATCTAATTGTATCCCTGTATGTCCATAGTAAATCACATTACAATTGTCACAATTAAATTTATATATGACTCCTTTTTTATATTATATATCATCTTCTTCTCTATTAACAATTATAAATGTGTTTTTTGTTACATAATATTGAGAAGTAAAACTATATTTATATATCATCTTTTATAAACATATATTAATTTATTTTGACTTTTACTATTTGACCATTCAATATTTATATCTTTACCAATGTAATTTTTATTTTGTATTAATGTATTATGTAATAATTTTTATATATATATTGATTCCATTTAGTCTTTTAGTTATATATTAATAGCATCCTTAATGAAAGGTATAAATAATGGTTTTTTACTCAATGATACATTTTGTTCTTTAGAAAATTTGTTGCTAAAGTTATGAAATTATTCTGTATTTCTTTATTATAGACCATGTATTTATAAAATTGTTTATCATTAATATTAGTAATCTCTAATGCATATAATGTTAATGATAAATTTTTTTATAAATATTTGGAAATATAAGATAATTTCATAAATTTTATAAAGAATAAAATGGATTACTGAATAAAGAACCTTCGTTTATATACTTTTCATCAATGATGATATTAATGTATAATTATAGGACCAAATGGAACCAATGTATAAAAAAATTATTGCATAATACATTAATAAAAAATAAAAATTACATTAATAAAGATATAAATATTGGATCATCAAACAGTAAAAGTCTAGAAAAATTAATATGTAATTATAGAATAAAAAATTATATAACATATAAAAAAGGAATCATATATAAAATTGTGATATTTATACTATGGAAATATAAGATAATTTCATAAATTTTATAAAGAATAAAATGGATTACTGAATAAAGAACCTTCGTTTATATACTTTTCATCAATGATGATATTAATGTATAATTATAGGACCAAATGGAACCAATGTATAAAAAAATTATTGCATAATACATTAATAAAAAACAAAAATTACATCGATAAAGATATAAATATTGAATCATCAAACAGTAAAAGTCTAGAAAAATTAATTTGTAATTATAGAATAAAAAATTATATAACATATAAAAAAGGAATCATATATAAAATTGTGATATTTATACTATCATTTACTGCAGACATAAAGAGAAACAGGTATTTTAAAGAGCCACTACTTACTATATGGACATAAAATGGATTTTATAAACAATATTAAACCTTTAAATTACATTTTAAAGATCTGGAAAGAAAACAAATATATGAAAGAAATTATATTAATATAACAAAGATAATTGTATAAATATATATAAAACTTTTAATAAATTTAATTAATAACTGGTCAATTAAAAATTAATGGTAAAATATATAATAAAGTAGTATATTTTAAAATAATATAAAATGTTTTTATTTATATTATATATATTATGTTATATAATTAATTTATTTCAATCTTTATTGAATTTCTATTAATTTGGATTGCTATATCATAATTCTATGTTTTGTTTTTATAATTTTTATTTTTAAAATTATTATTTTTTATCTATTCATTTATTATTTTATTTTTCTTTCTATTATAAAACAGTAGATGTCATTATTTATGTAATAATATATCAAAGGTTAAAACAGAAGTTTAACATTGAAAAGTGCATAAAATTATGTGTTGAGTGTACAATTATAAATATGAATTTTTGTAGTCATTATTATATACTGATATTTCAATTAATTTATTATAAATCTTTTATTACTACATAATTATTTATAGAACTCTTCCATGCGTTTCATAATACTGTTTCTCTTTTTATTAATACTTTTATATTTTTTTTTTTAATGTTGAAGCAATTACCAAGATGATATTTTATATTTTTGAAATTTCTCTTCTATAGATTTTTTTTTTTTTTATCAATTCACATATATCATTATTTTTTAAAATAGCAATTACAGAATTTCAAATATTCAATTCAAATTTTAATGGATCAATTTGAAACATTTCTATAATTTTATTTTTGTCATGTATCATCTTGTCTCAGTTGAAAATATACTGATGAATTACTGCTTTTCTATATCAGCTTTGTTGCAATTTTTAATAGTGTATTAGTTATCTTCTTACTGATTTCAGTCAAATCTGAACCATCTTCAAAATCTATTATTATTTTTAAATGATTTGCAAATTCTATTTTAAATTCATTAAAGTATTTCTGAAAGTCAAGAATATCAACTGGTTATATGGGCTTTTTTAATATTTTGTGTTTCTAGTTTTGCTTTAATATGTATTTTACATCTCACTAAGTATTAGTATCACTTCCTGGTTTGACTCTAATAAGAACTTCACTATTTTGATGTATATATTTTCTATTACTCAAATAAAATCTAATTATGCTATATTTTCATTTGGATGCTTTAATGTCTATTTTTATTTAACATTTTTTTCAAAGAAAGAACTCATAATATATAGTTGTTGTTTTTTTTACAAATTTCTCAAATCTGTGTCCTCTCTTATTTCTATCGTCATAATCAAATTTGCTCATAGCATTTTTATTTTTCAAACTATTTTCAATTCTAGCATTAAATTCTCTTTTGTCAATTTTAAAATGTTGTGACCTGATCACAAGTGTCTATATAAATATATTCTACTCTTTTTTCACAATGAGAACTTATAGTGACATAAATCTGAATTAACTAACCTGCCATTCTATCTGTTATATTATCAAACTCCACAATGTTCTTCCATTTGTTTTATTTATAATGAATCTTACTCCATTTGTGCTTCCAATACTTGTGACTTTATAGTAAAATGCATAATGCTTCCAATATCCATTTTATAAGTCAATTGATTCTTCCTTTTTCCTTTTAATTTCCCAAAATCCAATAATACATCATATAATGTTAGGTAGTTCTCCAAATTCTTGCAATCTTAACTTGGAAGTGATCTGCAGTTGTAGGTATTTAAATAAAAGATAGTCATTAAATGACAACCTGGATTTGCATTTCAGTATTATTAACACTCTGCATTTGGCTGCCAACCGCTGCCTTGACTGGTGATTTTGAGCCTTTTGGCAATAAGGGCCTCTATTCAGTTTTGTCTATCATGATTATAAATATTTATTAATGAAAAAAAAGGATCATTTATGCATACATTCACTCTGCTTTCAAGAAAATTCAATATTTTAATTAAGAGCTATTAGGCAATTGTGAAGAAATACTTAAATTCATTGGTAAAAACCCATGAACTTATCCTGATCATTGATGTATATTAGTGAGTAACCCATTTATATTTGTTTACTCCATGAATAATTACATAGTAATAACATCTGGATGACCAGAATGTATGGAGTGAATGTAAGGAGTTTGCCCTCAAAAGGTCTTTTTAAAAGCAAACTTCTTATGCAGCTATGTTTACATGTACATGTATATATTTATTGTAAACTCACAAAAGCAGCTAAGAATATTTGTAATTATTAGAAATATGTTGGTATTCTCTATAGTATTAAATTTTAAATAAAGCTTGTTCATTTTCAACTATTATAGTATCATAAATGAATCACCTATGCCTGGCCTAAAATAGCTGTTTTATACAAACAGTACATAGCAATAGATACTTTATAACATCTTATTGTAATGCATTTTATTTTTGAAATGTGAAAGTTGTTTTTTGACAATTGTGAAAGTGTGAAATAACAGCTTTCTTGTTTAAAGAACAAATTATATTAAATTAGTTATAAAGAAAGTTGCTACTTGTTATTATGTTATTATAAAAATTGTATGTTTTAGACTATAGCTTGTCTGATGAGATAGTGGTTTGACTGGACAAAACACATTTCTTTTGTCTCTTAAATTATTCTGTTACAATACTATAGCATTTGGGAGCATTCAAGATTTTTTAATATGTAGTACTATAGAGAGCATAAGTGTATATTTTTTATATACTCTTAGATTTGTTGTCATGTTTAAAGACACAGACATTTATATTATTATGTGTGTGTATATATATATTATTCCATTTTCAACCATTATTGATTCACTGCAGGATGAAGATCTGTTCAAGTTTAATCCTTTTTATTTATTTATTAGTTTCTTTTCTCATTTCAGAAATTTTTTTTATCTCTTCCATTCTTTTAGTATCTTTCTAAATCTTTTACAATTTCTTGGGATCCCATTTAAATTTTCAATTATCCATCTGTTATCAATCTTCTAACATTTATGGGTTTTTTTTTTCATTTTAATACATTGGGGTTTTTTTTTTTTGGGGGGGGGGGGGTTTGACATTTCATAAACATAATATAGGAGAAATGATGGTATTTGTTTGCTGTATATTTATAAAACTTGGGTGCCATTTTAAAAAAATGAGAATTATAGATTTCCACCCAAGTAGTGGTGATTTTTGCACAAAAAAAGGTGATAAAATAACTATTAATAAAGAAAAGAAAATAATTTCTCAAATAAAAAAATATTGTGACTCTTAGATAATGATTTGTTGTTGTATAAAAATTAATCATGTGGCTATTTAAAAAATTTTTTATAAGATAATTTGATTTCTGTGTAATTTTCTAAGAGAACTGTTTGGAGTCTAGTAGGCAATCATTTTATTACTTAAATTGTATTTAATTTATTATCTCTTAAACAGATTTTTATTAAATTTAGAAAGGAGGAAATTAAGTAATAACCTGTATATTTATACTTTACGTTTGTCTTCAATATAATAATGTAAAATCATAATTATAATTTGTATTTTTTTTTTTATTTAGCCATATGGGACCAATCAACCAGGGCCTTTTATTAGGTTTCAAACAACTCAGTCAGATGGCTCCCCTCTGATTAGTGCAGGTAAGTTTATTAATAATAAATGTGATTTCTCAGTATTAATTTTTAAATTGTTTGCCCTGTGTAAAAGCTACAGCTTTGCAAGAAATTCATACTAATAAAAATGAACCATATTCAATTTTAAATAGATATTATTGTATCAAAAAGTCAAAAAATTGAAAAGCTTAAATAGAAAGAAATTAATAATATTTAGTGATAAAGTTAAGCAAATATTTTTAATGAAGAAAGCAAATTCTCATTATTAGATTTTCTTAATATATACTGTATATATTTTTAAATTAATTAAAATATCATTTATATTCTGTCAAAAAAAATGGAATAAGTGAGAATAATAATCATAAGAAAATTCGTTTGTCATCTGATCCTTGTGTCAGTCGATAGAGGCACAATTTCTAATCAAAAACACATTAATATAACGTTTCCGGGCCAGCGATTCTCTATTAATATTGATTTTTTTTTTGATTTTTCTTATTAAGTTATAACCTAAATAAAGAACGAGAAATGCTCATGACATTTTTGAAATCGCAAATATTTTAGACAAATTAAATCTGAAAAATGACAAAATCCTTATATTTAAAAAACTGAGAAATTGTTGCATAATCTATATATTGTAACGATCCGGAGAAATGCGACTTAACGTGAACTGCACTACAGGGCGCC
Organism: Epiperipatus broadwayi; assembly: GCA_028023455.1. Lineage (NCBI taxonomy): Eukaryota > Metazoa > Onychophora > Udeonychophora > Euonychophora > Peripatidae > Epiperipatus > Epiperipatus broadwayi. Next base: position 6,617,129 of record JAQFVV010006205.1, on the reverse strand, counting down.
ATCTAGGCATTTGAACCTAGAAAAATTTATAAAGTAGGCAGATACGTAAGTCAAAAAAAAAAAAAAAATTTTTTTTAAATATTTTGGTTCCGGTCGTTAGCCCATGTCACTAGCTCAGGGAGTAGCAGAGATTTAATAATATCATATGGTATCTAATTATATTTCAATATTAAAAAAATAAATAAAATAAGCCACTGCCAGTAATTAACATACAAACATTTATTTATGCACATATATATAAGATTTAAAATTATTTTAGTATTAGTTTACATTTTAACATTTAACATTATTTTTAACTTTGATTTTTGACTTTAATTTACATTTAATTACTATTATATTCTAATTTTACATTTTAATTAAGTTCGCACAGATAAATTTAGGAAAGCTTGTTTATAATGTTGAATATAGATCGGTTACATAGATTTCACGGTCAAAAACATTTCAAAGTAAACATAAACGATCAAAATACAAAATTATTGATTACTGACAATTGCGGAGGGAAATTTATACGTAACCCAATAGTATTCACCATAAGATACTTGCATTGTCACCAATAACTTAAAAGACATCCGAATAAATACATTTTAGATACTCACCGTAAGGTATCATTATTTATCGAATGTCTATATATTTTGATCAAATATGAAAACCCAAAACATACTTAACCGATAACCAATCCATGCAAGCGTCTATAAACAACTTAAATTTAATGCATTTTTATTTAAGGTCAAGTATGAATAGACCACATAGATTTGCTTTTGAAAATAAACATTCTATCCCTATTTAACCTTAGGTTAAAATTCGTAGTCAAACCGGCATCAATTCATCTGATATATCGATGTATTCAATGAAATAAAATACGGCAGCACAAAAAGTTAAGAGAAGAAATTGCTTCTCATGAGATAGGAATATTACATCTATCTGCAAAGAAGAGCAATAAAACAAAAAACTCCATAGAAAGGAACTGCGGTATCCGACTTATAATTCCTTCCATAGGCAAACGGAAGTGTGCGGCGTATGAAGCGATTCTGCCCGTAGCGAATCAATATTACATCTACTAATCACACCAATATATCCAATCCATTGACCCAATTTAACCACGAAACAAATAACCCAAGATTACCCTCCCCTAATATAACTTTACAAATCTATACAGCCATTCACGCCCGATTTAAGTTTAACATTGATATATTTTAATTTATCGGAAAACAGAAATCATAAATAAACTTAAAGAACAAAATTAAATAAATGGAAATGATTTTACACAAATAAATAAAAAATACATCAAATAACATTTTAACTACTTTAGTCAGATAGGAAACTAATGCAATTATTTTAAATACGAAAAGTTTTTAATTTAATGTTCATTAATTGTAAAGTTCTTACGGTTTTAAACAGTTCATCTTTATCTGTCGTTTGTAAGTTTGAACGGGAATTCCCACGCCGTCCTCAAAAGATTGGTATCCATTTAGCCGTTGTTTTATTTATTCATTCGGAGGTTTTTTAGTTCAATTGGTCCTCAATGTAGGAAACGATAGTTCATTTCTCTTTTCTTTAACAGCTGAAAGAATTGACCGTGCGTCTGTCAATTCCTTCACCTCAACTCCGTACTAATACATATAGTCACATCGTAATAATCAATAATCCCTAATAATTTCCAAACTTGTCCTTTTATATTAATGTGAAGGATTGAATTTACATTACGTCACCGATGCGATGGTCCTTTTCGTTGAGGTCCGATTTCCCAATGGATTTATTTCATTTGCTAAAAGTTTCTATTGTTTTCCTCTCTGACCGATGTTTTTACATTTAAATGCCCAAGGCTGGTTTACATTTAACTAATTAACAATCATTTCCATTTCTGATTAATTAACCTGTTTTCCAAATCAAAGATATATTTTTATCTCTAAATCTTTTTAAGTTTTTGTTTTAAAATACCTTTTCTATTTTTAATACAGTTTTATTTTAATAATTTTTTTTTATCTGTGCGATTTAATATATACGAGTTTAAGATGATATTTAATTTCAATTTTTAATTCTTAAAGAAAATTTTTAAATGCGAACTTTTTGATTTACTCTCATGTTTAATAAATATAAAAAAAAACAATGTAACGAACGTCTGTGCTCGTTACAATATCAAATATCTAAATGATAAGATGTATTACTTGTGTGCTTTGTTCATTCTTTCAATAGGATTCATAAGTGATAGATAATTGAATGATCTTGAGACATGAGAATTGTCAATAACTTATAAAAAGTGTTGCTTTCTAGAATGAGATGTTTCTTTTCCAAATATTTAAGTACTGTTTCTGTTTACAGCCTTTTTTATTTTCATCTTGTTTTTTATTGTCTTCAGTCACTTAATTTAGTGTAGGGGCTGGTCATCATAAACCTTTTAAACCATCAGTATCCCTTTATACTAATTGTGACAGTGGAATTGTGCGTTTGTGCAATCACATTTTATTTTTAACTACTCACTGAGCAATTCTGACTCCAATTTCCTTTTTCATTTTTTTTTTTTATTACTTTATTTTAGCACAAGTCCTTGAGCACCAAGAAAGCAGTATTAGGGACTGGTTTAGTAGACTGAGTGTTTTTATTATGATCTTTGCTCAAGGCAGCACAATCATTAATGAATTAGGACAAGATGAAACTAGTTTGGGGACAATTTCGGATCTCTCTGTCTATGATGGAAATTGAAGCAACCTAGAAAAAGTAAATCTAAAAAGTGATCTATTCACAAAGTCTAATTAGGATATTGTATCTTGGGGGATTACTCATTAAAATAATAGAAATAATTATAATATCAATAGTAGTGATAAAACAGAAGCCTTTTTTTTAAATATAGGTAATTAGAATGTACAAACTTTATTTTGTGCAAACTCCTCAAAACCTGAATGGAGGGCATTTCTGATAGTTGAGTAGCTGTTAACATTTAAGATTGATATAGCTGCTCTTAGTGAAGCTTATCTCCCAAGGAAGGAAATTTAATCGAACAAATAGATAGAAAAAGTTTTTTGGAAGACCAGATCAAAATGAAAGTTGACTGTATATTGTTAGATTTCTGTAAAATCTAATTTAGTATTTACTATTTTTGGGAATTTTTTTATATATCAAGGAAATATTAATAGTACTAAAACTTGATTTGCACAGTTAGTACCTTTGCTCATTTTATTAGTACATATATTTTTAATATTAGATTCAAAGAAAGGTTTTATTTTTTGCTGAATAGCATTATTACTTCACTTTTATTAAAAGATATAATATTATAACGGTCGGGGAAAATGTTCACTTACTATACCTGCCGTACAGGGCACCACTAACCTATTCGAACCTAGAAAATTTATAATGTAGGTAGATACTTCTTGTTAAGATCTAAATTTTGACCGTTAGCCCATGCCACTAGCTCAAGGAGAAGCAGAGATTTAAAATATATTTATTAAAATATATTTTTAATAAAGAAAAGAAAAAATAAATAAACTAAACCACTGCCAGTACTAATAACACAAAAAGATTTTATTTATGTGTATATATATATAACAACAAACAAATTTGAAAAATAAATTACTTAAAAAAAAAATGCTTTAGGTTTCATTATTTTTTAACTTTAATTTTTAATCTTAGAATGTTGAGCAGAGATATATACCTAGACTACGCACTTAAAAGATTTTCAAAACATTTGATTCCAGGCTAAAAGTCTGCAGCTAAACCAAAGCTCGCTTCCTGATTTACAGACGCAACCAATGCAATAAGAAGATGTTAGCATAAAACTATACTGACAGGAATGTGCGTCTGCAGCATGATATTATTTAAATGAAATGATCCTTGTCCAGTACAGGACTGTGCATCTGTCTGGTGGAGGAATCATATATATAACACATTAAAAGAAATACTACGTATGGAGGGAGAGCAGTCATTTGCCGACTTATAATCCCTATCCATACAGCGAAAGGAAATCAATGTTGCAGGGAATACTCTGCGTTCATTGCAACGCGATGACTACACTTTTGGGTCATGCATTCAGTTGGGCACGCTTGCCCTGTATGCTAACACGCTTCACATTACATTGATACAAACATCCATATATCCCTCCACCAGCATTGACCTAACCATGAAACAAATAGTCCGAAATCAAAACCCCCTTTAACTAACAAACACTTAAGCGAGTCTAAGCAGCCATCTACACTCGACTTAAATTTAAATCAATTTAATAATTTAGTTTATTCTTTAAAAAAAATATTTACTTTAAGGTATTAAACTTATTTTAAAATCACTTAATGTATTTAACTTATTTTAAAATCAAATAATGCATTTGACCTATTTTTAAAATCCAATAATGCATACATAATGATATGTGATGATTTTATCTTTAAACTTGTTTGCAATCACAAACTCCTGCCCTATTACCAACAGACCTCACACTAAACAAAAAAAAAAAATATAATACATATTTTAAAAAGATTACATTTAACTTTTAGATAAGACTTTTAACATTGCAAAGTTTATGAAAATAAAGTTCATATTTGATCATGAGAGAAAGTCTATAATTCATATTTAAAGCTAAATAAAGTTCGGAGATTTTAAAATTAAAGAATTTATAATTCATTTTTATCATAATTTATACTTTCCTTCTTTTCTCCGGGCTCGTTCCTTCGCGATGAAGATCTGAGTTTACGCAAGAGTCCTTTCTTTCAGACGATGACGATTTTTGGGGATTTATGAAGACAGTTCCGGTGGTTCGATCCTGGGATACGTGGAGATGAAAGCTGTCTTCGGCTGGCCGGACCAAGTGAAGTGTGATTAAACAGATTACATTTTGACGACAACAATAACTCTCAAGTTTTTTTTCTTTTTCAACAATGACAAACGAATTCAAAAATTCTACTCCTTTTTCTTTTTATAGTCCTGAAGCATCTTATCTAGGAATCCTCGGATCCATCTGACATATTTCATATATGTATTTCATTGGTTCTTTGGTAAGTACATTTTTCCTCTGCGGTCTGTGTGCATATATCTTGGGCAGGAAAAGCAAGTCTTTTGTTTCTCTCTCTTGACTCTTATCTATTTCGTAATCTTTTTAATGATTATTTTGCCCTAAGGACCTGTTTGTAATTTTATTTTTTTGTTAAGAAAGAACTTCATTATTTAAGATTAAAAGATTTTTTATTATTGTTTTATTTTAAGATTAGAATCTTTGCTTCGATTCTATAAATTCTTTAAACTTATTTTATTTTCAATATTTAAATGAAACTTATTAATAAATTAATAATTCATTATTTGTGCATTTTGAATACCTGTGCATTTAACTCGTTATTAGATATCTACAAAAAAAATTTAAATGTAATGTGTATATATATATCCCGTTACAATATATATTTGGAGACTATTTCACAAGTTGATACAAATAGCAAGCTTTGGTCCAAAGTTAGAAATAATCATATTAGTGTTAAAAACTCAAATAGGCTGCTGACATGAATTTTTACACATCATATGAATAGAATATCGCAAACACTTTATTTAACAGAAAAATCACTATAGTGGTACATGGATGCATTCATATGCAAAGGATGATATTTTATAAATTACATTATAGTTAGAAGTCAGAATACAAGAGAAATTTATAATATAAAAGTATTTACAAATATAGATTGTTGGATATTTTATAGATATACATCAATGTTAAAGTGATAATTGCACTAAAAATAAGTCTTGTTTTAATCGTATTTGCAAGAAACTTGATGTTTATTCTTTAACAGCATCTACTATTAGTGCTTAATTTCACTAATTATTTGATATAAAATGATAATTTGAACTCTCTGTTAACCAAATTTTTTTAATGGGGTATTATGGATACATATAAATCTGTTATTGGGTTGATTAAAAGGATGAATCAGAACTAGTTCTCTGGCAATGATTTTATTATTAATGATTCTATTAAAAGGAAACATGGTATTTTCTGCTTGAAAGAATAAGATTTAATAATAGAAGTTTAACATCTGATAAGAATGCTTAAAAATGATTGGATCATTAAAACTGCAAAGGAAATAGAGACATTTGTTAATCATGTTTACTTTTTTGTTTTGATGCATTGAATCTGAAAAAGGCATCTTAATCTATTATATCCACCAATGGTACTCTACTTTATGATGACATTGATATTTTGAACAGATGGAATGAGTATTTTGATTATCTTTTGAATAATGGTACAAGAATTGAGATGATGACTTTTAATGATATATTAAATATATATATATTTATTTAGATTTCAATAAAGTAATTCAGTTTAGTAAAGTGAAAACAGTGTTTGTAATCTTTAAAATAGAGAGACTGCAGGTCTTGATGGGATGTCTGCAGAAATTTTAAAATATGGTATTTTTAAGATATATGAATTCATGTTGTGCTGCCTAGCCATAAAGATGCTTATAATGTTCCAATTTTTAAAATAAAGAGATTAAATAAGATTGTGTTGCCAAGAGATTAAATAAAATTGTAGTGATTATTGTGGAATATCATTATCTATTATAGCAAAAGAACTTTCAAGGATTTTGTTGAATAGGTTGGCTTCCAGAGATGAAGTATGATTTTAGAGAATGATAAATCACTGCAGACATAGTTTTTGTTGCCAGTCAAGTGCAGGAAAAGTATCAAAAACAAAGGAGTGAATTTATATATTACTTTTATTGATTTTGTCAATGCATTCGAAAATTAATCAAATGGTTTTATGATACTATTTGAAATTAGTTGGTTGTCCATCAAAATTTATTAATGTTATATTTACAAATGGAAAATCTAAGGCATTTAAAATGAAAACTGACATAAAACAAGAATATGTACTAACTTCAAATTTTGATTTTATTTTTTATGACAATAATCATATTTATAAATGTGTTAATGAAATAGTATGCAAATTTCTTAGTAGAATAAAACAAATAAATAATTGAATGGCTTTATTGCTTAGGAGTTCATAAGTTTGAGCACTGGAAGTGACATTTCATTTTTAAAATAAAATAATATATATATTCCTTATTCAAGGAAATAAATGTTTAGTATTTTTACAGAATAATATGAAATATTTCTTATTTGCTAGAGTACATAAAATATATTAATTTTTGGGAAAAGTTTTTTGAGCAATGCTGTGTTTACATTAACTATTATTTTAATTGCAATTTTTATCAGTTCTGGTTGTTGCTATATTTCTTAGAGTTGAAATATTTTAATAGTAAAATATTTTTTGTATATTTATTTATGTGTAATGTCTTTTTATTATCAGTTTCTCAAATTAAATAAATATATATGTACTGTATTACAGCACTATGGGAAAACCCAGGGTTTAATACACAAGACCTGCAATTACAATGGCTCACAATTGGGTATTCATTAGTAATAATATGGACATAGAGGTCTCACAAGTTGGGTAACATGTGTAACACTGCCACCATTTTTGCGGTTGAACTTCGGGTGATGGCAAATCATTATCAATCCCAGTTCAAATAAATATAAAATTAATAATCAATATTCAATATAACATGTAAAATAATGAGCATGAGATCACTCTGAGAGCAGTACAGCTAACTGTCTTAAGTATAAGCATAATTAACTAAGTTTACCAGCTTTATAAATAAGTATAAGCAATACTCATCATTATAAGTAATTAACAATACAATAAATCAACAGTCAATCTGGTGACTGGATTTGAAATGGATCTACTGCAGAGCAGGTTAACTATTTAGCCTTTGCCATCTTCGGGCAATTATTTAAATATAACATGGATGTACCAACTTAAGTGCTAATCCATCAGAATATATAACCATAGAAAACAATAATGCTGGGATGTTAAAACATGCTGATCGTTTATTACCATTGATGTACTGGCCATTATAAACTGAATGTCTAATAGAGACTAAACTACAAAAAAATGTAGTGTATGGACTTTAAAGAATTTTCTCTTTGCGTCAATCCAAGATGACGATGATCATTATCATCAACTGGATGCCCATATATAGCTATTATACATGAATCTAGCTCAGGAAGCAAGAAGTCTATAATTTATTATTGTGAGCAAGAGAGAAATAAATAAAGTAACTTATTATAAATAATCTTAAGTAAATCATAGGTTTCCTCTACTTGCAAATAAATATTTTTATTGGGATCATCAAAAAAATAAATCCTAGAATATAAGCTATCATGATATAAAATCACACATATTACAATTCATTAAACAGGAATTGGATAGAATAAAGAAAGTCTTGCGTTGTTAGCCGAGGGGGGTGGGGGCCGCGGGGCGGGGGGGGGGGGGGGGGGGGGGGGGGGGGGGGGGGCGGGGCCGGGGCTTGAAGACTAAACAAAACATATTTTTAATTAAAAAACAATTATTTTATTTCTAATTAATTAACAACAAAAAAAATGACATGATAATAGGTAATTTCAAACATCTATTTCATCAAAAAAGAAATATATATACACTTTGATAAAATTATATTAACCAATAAGTTGATTTTAGTCATGAATTAATTCTAAATTTATTAAGCTATTTCTTTAAAATAGTTAAGATTCTTCTTTCTATTTTTGCAATATTTCCAAAATCAAAGATAACAATCTTTGATTCAACTTAGAAAGATAAAAAAAAAATTTGAACTTTACAACAATTTTTTTTTCTCTCTTTTAAAAACTATTTCATGCTTTGTAATAGAAATTTGACTGGGTTTTAGAAAAAACAACAACAAAAAAAATCTAACAATTTGAAATATTTTAACTTAGTAAAGTATTACTATTATCAATTCTTAGACAACACAAAAACCAAATTATTATTACTTTTATGAAACAAAAGAAAAAAAAAATTAAAAAAAAAAAAATTGAATGTGCACACATAAAAAGTAGTACCTCTAGCCATACCTTTCTTGTTTATGGAGACCTTTCCAATTGTTTCTAATGGAGTTTCTCCCTGAAGGCTTCTAAACATAGGTCTGTTAAATTTGTCCTTTCCTGAGTCTAGCAATTCCAGATAAATGAAAAATAGCAAATTTTATCCATTTAGTTCTCTTGAATTTCCAGGTGAGACAGATATAGACAGAGACTCATGGTCTTGTTTAAAACAAGGTTGCAAACTATTTAAGGTTTTTTTTTACCGTTTCCCACATTTTCTTCCAGCGAAGGTAGGTCACATGGAGGAAGGTGATGCTGCCTAGCTTTTAGCTGAATTTAGCACATGGTTTTCATTGTCTAAACCATTTTCAGAGCTAAACTTATAGTATGAGAAAAGTTTGATTAAAATTTCTGCTATTCTATTCAATAGCTTGGTATCATTTGTTTTAAGCGTGGGCTGCCCTCTTTAACAGCTAAATTAGGAATCTTCTACTACTTACCAGTTACTTAGGTCTTATCATTTATTGATTCCTTCCCTTATATGTTTTTTAGAACAGTCTTGCCCACAAGCTAATCACAATCTGTCTCTCACATGATAATTCCCACAATAACCAATTAAATAAATTCCCATATACAACTGTTCGGTTATCTATCTCTTTAATCAAAGACATTGAAAAATAACTCTGATTAAAAATAAAATTTACAAAGGTATTAAAATCTTATTTTGTTTTTTTTTTTCTTAAAAAAAAAAAATCTTAAACATAAAACTTAATCTCTTTTTAAAAAAAAGATTAAAATTAATTAAATAAGGTATAAAAACAGAGAAAAAGAATTTGTTTCTTTTCTTAGTACATTTTCATAGTCTAAATTAAAACTACTAATTAATTATAACTACTACAGAGAGAGAAAGAGAGAGAGAGAGAGAGTCAAAAAACAAAAAACTTGTTTACATTCTTTCACAATTTTCCTCTTCCCTTTATAATCATTTATAACTTATTAAAATAATTCCCATATGAAAATTATATATTAACAAATTAAATGTTTGATAATTCTCACACTATCATATGGGGTCTTAAAAATATTGAGTTAAATAATGATCCTTTTAAAAAAATAGGTCTAAGAAAATTAAATAATACTTTCCCCCCATACTTTCCCCCATTAATGAAATAATCCTTTAATTAAACCTGAGGAATATACTGCCAACTATCTAATTCTTATTATTTATTTTTTTTAGTGCAGCCATGTAGCCAACTGGTTACAGTATGTATATTATTTTTTTCTATCAACATTGATTTCATTTTATCAAGAAATATACAAATTATTCTGGGAAAATATTTACATTTAAAAAATGTTTATACTAAATCATTTATTCATTGTAGCATTATTTGTAACTCAGAACTTTATTGTTTTTGATATTTTGTAATATTTTTTTTTATTTGTTATAAATTTAAAGTTAATAAATTCAATCTAGTTAATAAGCTTCATTTAGTATCTGTCATATCTGACCTTACCTTCAGAAGTGGACTAGTCCAGATTCCTTATCTGATCAGATTGAGCACTCATTGCTACTAACCAATGTGTAAACATGTAGACAATCAATGTATAAACATGGCAAAGGGTAAAAACAAGTATGGTCAATGTATAAACATTTGCATACAATCCTACCATTGGTTAGGCTCTCTGAATCCGACTGCTGTCATTAAGGGAGGAGATCTGGCAATAAATAAGTCAGTCTTTTTGGAGGCAAGGCAGAGAATGTCTGTCTACCTGAATGACAACGTGGTGTCCATTGAAACTACTTCCTATGTCGAAGGTGTTTCTGCTATATTTACCAATGATACATTATGCAGTGAGGCTAATCCAGGTAGGACTGGAAGCTGCTATGACTTTGGAAGACTCGAACCAATCTGTCTATTACAGCTGGAAGAGTCATTTAACAAACTCAAGGTAAGCTGTCCAGTACAGCTGGAATAGTTTAGACTAGAACTCACGAGGTAAGCTAATATACAGCTGGAAGTGAGTACAGTCATTCAGCACTATCAGCTCATTATTGACAAAGTTATATGTCACATTGTATTTACTGATTGTATAATATGCATGTATATTTGTTCTAATAAATTATATATATTAAATAGCGAGTGTTTATAATTTTAATATTACTTTTGGTTTGAGTCTGAAACCTGCAATTCAGCCAAACACAAACAGATTTGGCACAATCAGACAAAAGAAAATTTTTCCTACAACTGGAAAAATAGTATAAAATTCACCAAACAACAGGTTTGGCACAGTCAGACAAACATACTTATTTTTCCTCTTTGACTGGAAAAATAGTATAAAACAAGCCAGTTACAACCGAATTGGCTGGAAAAATAAAGGAAATACGAGACTGCGGCTAAAAACATTTGCAGTCTTTACATTGTAGTGATAATTAAAGTCAATTAAATCTGTTCAAATAAAAAAATTTACCGCAAATGTATAGTTGTGTTAATTAAAACCTTCAACCAATCACGAGAGCTTTACTTGCAACAAAGTGACAAAAGCTCACCCTAGTGGATTGTTAGCTTTGTCAATCGATTTTTTTTTACACAGGTACAAAACAGCTGAAAAATTTAAATTATGAATGGTGACTTAAAAAAAATAAAAATCGATTTGAACAGCTACAAACAGTAGTTGTAAAAATAGTTACGAGTGGTAACTCACAAAAATAAAAATCAGTACTGTTTTTTTTTTAAAAAAAAAAAAAAAAAAAAAAATGGCTAATTCAGTTGGCTCTATGGAAGCTTTTGACTTAGTTCACTGAGGGTTGGATAAACTATAAAGAGTGATTAATATTTTACCTACAGGCTAATCAGATCAAGAAGCCTGAGGTAAAATTATCCACATTAATGACCATAATAGGTCCTCAAACTTGTGAGAAACTAAAGTCTCAATCTACGGCAGAAGAACCCGATGACCTAGATTTTGACAAAATGTTAACAATTCTCACAGATTATTTTCCCCCAAAACCTTTGATAATAATGCAGAGATATTATTTCAATCTCAGCATTCAAGAACAGGAGGGGGGGGTAGAGAATTTGCAACAAGAATCCGAACATTAACATTAAAATGCAAATTCAAAGATTTTATGAATGAAGCACTTCGTAATCGTTTTACTTGTGGCATAAACAATCACAATTTAAGACTTAAAATGTTGGTGATTTTGGATTTAGATTTTGGAACAGCTGTAGCCCATATAGTACTAGCAAAATTAATAGCTATTCAAGCAACCCCATTAAAAAAATTACTAAGTATGAGGTGCAAAAAATCGAGTATAACACTGGGTCTGTCAGACACTTAGCTCAAATAATTCAGCATCAAATAGTCTAAAGAAGATGCGATGAAAAAATGCACACACATACAGAATGCCCACACCGCTATACAACATATACAATTTTGCAAACGAGTTGACATATAAAGGCTGCATGTCTGAAATTGAAAAGGCAGACAGGTGATATGAGAATGGAAAAATCCATTCTAAAAAACAGCAAAGGCAATTATAAGAAAAATAAACAAGTTGCCTATGTAAATCATATTAAAGACGATCAGTCTGGATTTATATACAGTATTATAATTAATGCTTTGCCAGTTAAAATGGAACTGGACACAGAGTCTGCAGTGTCAATGGTTTCAAGAAAGACCTGGGCTATCATTGATTAGAATAATAAATTAAGCTGCATCCTAGCAGCAAGTCAGTCTCAGACTATCAGGACAATAAAATAAAACTGTTGGGCCAAACAACAGTCAAAATTTACAAGACTACAGTCAAAATTATAAGACCTAACACGACTACACCTACCACTGGTAGTAGCATTAAGTAATCATAGTAATTTATTAGGCCTTGACTGGTTTGGTCACTTAGGTGTTGCAGTGACAAAAGTGAACCAGGTGACAACATTAAGAAAAATGAATCAAAACATGCCAGTAAAAGGCAAAACAGCTCACTGGCCTAAACCTAACCTGTCAGCTCTGAAACCTGATCCAAACTGGTAAAAAATGAAAAGACTATAAAAATGCAATTAGGAACTCAGGTACTATGTAAAACTATGGATCCACAAAATTGATACCAGCAGTAGTTACACAACTGAAAGGGCTCTACAGTGTAGTAGTTCAAACAGCAGATGGTTATCAACATCATCACCACCTAAACCACTTGAAATTGAATCACACAGAAGCCAAAAACAGCAGCAAACAACCTGTGACAAGTACATCAAGTGAAAATGATGACCATCAAATTGAGGACAGCAGCAAACAATCAAGAACAAGTCCATCAAACAAGGAAGATGAAGATAAGAACCAGCAATAAACCTGAGAAACCAACAAAGCGGACATCACATCATCCAGCTCATCTTGATGACTACATTCGCCATGGCTAAATTTAACCAGGGGGAGGGATGTCAAGATATGTTTTCAGAAGTGGATTAGTCCAGATTCGATATCTGATCAGATTGAGCACTCATTGCTATTAACCAATGTGTGAACATGTGGACAATCAATATATAAACATGGCCAAAGGGTAAACACAAGTATTGCCAATGTGTAAACATGTGTATAAACTTCTACCATTGATTAGACTCTCTGAATCCAACTGCTGCCATTAAGGGAGGGGATCTGGCAATAAAAAATCAGCCTTTTTGGAGGCAAAGCAGAGAACTTCTGTCTACCTGAACGACTGAACATGCTCTCCATTGAAACCACTTCCTACAGTGATGTTTCTATTATATTCACTACTGATATGTCTTTGCAGTGAGGCTAATGCAGATAGGACTGGGAATTTCTATGACTGCGGCAGACTTGAGCCAAGGTATCTATTATAGATGGAAGAGTTTAGACTAGAACTCACAAGGCAAGCTAAATGTATAGATGGAAGTGAGTCCAGTCATTCAGGATGACCAGCTCATTGTTGACAAAGTTATATGTCACATTGCATTTATTGATTGTATAATCACATGATCATTTCTTATGCTAGCACATAACTGTTTTTAAACAGGCAAAAGTCTCTATACAGTAGTGCCACCCTGTGCTAACCAGAATAATCAGTGGATGCCAGAAAATATTATTGTGTTTTCAATTTCATTCTCACAATTTTGTAGTTAAGTAGAGATAAAGGGTGGCTGCTGGAGGGTTGCATTAGATCCTAGGTTCTAGGTGTAATGCTCTCAGATCCAAGGCTCCTCACTGATGAAGGCCACAAGCCAGAAACTAGTTTGGGGATATTGGATGAGTAGGCACTAGTTGGAGATTTTATGCACAAATCTTCTGGCATCCATTGATTACTCAGGGTGGCACTACTGTGTGGAGAGTTTTGCCTGTTTTTGATTGTATAATATGTATGTATATTTGTTCTAATAAATTATACATTTTAAATAATGAGTGTTTATAATTTTTAATATTACTGTTGTTTTGAGTCTGAAACCTGCAATTCAGCAAACACAACAGTATCAGTCATTTTTTTAATGTGATGCATTTATTATTTATATACACAAAGTTTCCCATCATAAAATTGTAAGTAATTATCTTTTATTCATGAAAATATTGAATACATATTTATATTGCTAATTGATTTATGTTTTAGCTTCACAGCTTTCACAATCTGCATATTTTGCATTACAACTTCCTTATACTGTATTTGGATTAGGAACAACACCTAATTTTGTAGAAACACTCCAAGTTAATATACCTAGTAATTTAAGACAGGTAATGTATTTTATTTTATGTTATTATTTGTGTGAATTTCTTGCATAAAATATGTTTATAGTGAGAGAGATTGGTCTGGGGGGGGGGGGGGGTTTTTTTGCAACATGATTATTCAAGAATTGTATCAAGAAATATAATTTCTTTCCATTTCTTTTCCTATTTTTTTAATTTGTAACAAGCTTTATTGAAAAGCATAGTAAATCTGGAAGATTTCTTTGGTTATGGATATTTATTATATGCACTAATCAATTAATGACTTACATATGGATGTAAATATTGAAAGTTTTACTAAGATTTTTCATGCATTAATCTAGTTAATTTTCAGCCATGATGAAATTTAAAAAACAACCATTTTAAAATTGACATTGCAAACTGGAATCATATAATTATATGTCTGGTCTATCTGTAAACCAAAAAGTGAGTCAGTCAAATAAAAATACTATTATTAGATGATGTGATTTCAAGTTGCATTGTGAATTTTTAATCATTTATTTGCCTGATAGCTGAAAATTATCTAGATATATATATCCAGAATATGTTTTATAAGTCCATGAAAATGTGATTTTCCACAACTGTCATTAACAACAATATATTAATGATGTAGTAAATTATTTATCTTTAGAAATTTTATAAATCAAATTATTTAATATAATAAGATTCTAATAGAATGGTTTAATGTTGTTTTTTTTTAATCATTAAATGTTTTGTCCATTTTGCTAGTCATCCTCAATCTCCAAAAAAGGACATATAAAAAATATATAAACACATGTTTTGATTACTGCTTTAAACAATTCCAAGTATTAGAATGCTGCTCAAAATAACTATATAAACATTTTAAAAGCTTTATTGATTTTTTTTTTTTTTTTGTATATATAGTTTTTTAAAGTAACAAGTTATAATTTTTTTAAAAGAGAAAATAGCAAGGGTGAATTGTTTCTTTTCCTCAATAGAAAATTAAACCATTACTAATTACAAACATAACATGCTATTTTATTATTTAAATTTATTTTAAATTCTTTGAGAAATGATGTTTCAAATAATATACATTTTATGAAAATATTTCAAATATAATAACATGCGAACATTTCTTAATGTTATAAATATAATCATTTGATAGAGGTGTGTTTTAATATAAAATGAGATAACTTTAATTGAAACACCTTTTAATTAACAAAAAACATAAATTAGTAATATGTTATATTTGTTTTATATGATAATTTTGGCAAATGGTAGTTTTTTACATGTAAATCAAAAGATATGATTTTGAATTGTTTTTTAAAAAATCTGTGATAAAATATTTAGATATTTAAATGTTTATATGTCTTCTAATATTATTAAATAATTATGTAGCCTAATACTTAGAATCTATAACTCTAATATATGAAATAGAATTCTGGTATTACTTTTTGTTTTATTAAACACATGTTAACCACTTTTAACCATTTTTGAATACATAATTATTTTAATCTGCTTTTATAATCATTGGTATAAAAGTATGAAATATGAAGATATTTAAAAGAAAGTATTATTTTAATAAATAATTATCTGCTTGATTCTTTATAGCTTATCATCCGCATGTCACAGCTGATTGGTTGAAATTTTTTTTTTTTAAATTGCGTGAAAACTATAAGCATGACATCAACAGAAATCCCAGCATTCTTTGCTGCTTGTTTTCATTTTTTAAATGATATATCAGAATTAAAAAATTGGATAAAATTTGAATTTTTTATTAATTTTTTGTTAATAGGCGCATTTAATTTTTTTATATTTTGGTCAATTTTCTGGTTTACACGAGAGCAATAAAGACAGAAAATATTTATCAGCCTTATTATCTAAGAAAAGTGGATTTAAAATATGCTGATATTCACATTCAAGGCCTGCAATGGGATGTGAACATAATCGCAGAATATCCTAAGTATACAATTTTAATTTTTTATAATATTTAAATTTTTTTAAAATTATTTTGATAAATGGTAGAATTTATTAATTTCTTTGCCTTTGTATTTTCATGTCTGTGTACTATACACCTGGGTCTCATTTTACGCAATAGATAGGTTCCTCAGAAAACACACGCAAACAAAATCGCACAAAAATAGATGTAACTTATCTTGAAAAAAGGGGGATACGGACTGTGATTTTTCAAAAGTCGCATAAAAGGAAAGCACCAATGTAAAATTACTTTAAAATTCGCGCAAAAAAAAAAGAAGAAAATAAAATATGACTAATAAAAAATTTCAAATTTGAAAAAAATTGATACTTGACAAACTTTTTTAAACTATAATATTTAATTTTATTCAAAATAATATATTTTTATGCATAATTTACAGTACAGTAATTGACATTTTTTATACACGTTTTAATTATTATCGCTATTTGCCAATAAACAGGTTCGTTTGCAAACTGGTAATACAACTAGCGCCAACTTCACACTCATGTTGTGTTAATGGTTTTCTGGTTACAATGTAATTAGTAATTAATCTTTGAGACGATGATTTTATTAATTGTTTATGAAACTAACAACTAAAAATTAAATTCTTATTTTTGTCTTTAATTTTCAATTCCATTTAAAAATCAAATTACATTTCACATCACATTAATTTCAAGTCGCCGTAAGTAATTTTTAAATTGTTAATTACAATTAAAAATCAGATTTCAATTTTTAATTGTCAAATTTAATTGTGCCCACTGCTATTACTCACCTTTTAAAAATAAACTTGCAGACACTAAATGATTAATAATTGATTACGTTCTTTTTTAAAAAGCAAAAACAGAATGTGATTTAAAATGCAAAATTAACACGTACAATGTTTGAACAAATTTACATTATAATCTTGTAAAATTTAATGTGTGTATACATAAAATGTGGAAATCATGATTTTAATTTCATTATTGCATACAATCTTACTATTATAAAGCACTGAAAATATTGAAATTATTAAGATGAAAGTCGAATTCCAATAATGTGCTATTACTTTCAATATGACGTAAGTGCGCGAAATTTATTATTTAAAGTAATAGCGCATTATCGGAGTTCGACTTCCAAAGAAACATGAATTGCGTAACTTCAAAATCGTGTTAAATAAGTCTGCGTAAAAAGAGACCTGGGTGTATATTGTACCGGGTGCGTTCATAGATGATCCAGCATACCCTATTTGCTAGGTTTAACTTGGTTTAAACTTTATTTATCATAAATTTATAATTTTATATTATAAATATTACATGAATGAACCAGCCCTTCGAGCAGAGGGGAGAATACCATCGACAATACCCACAGTCAGACCAAGCTATGCAACGCATAACATGATCACATTTCCAGACTGTGACCCACTTCAACTGCTAGATTCAAACCCCTACTATCCAAGCACTTTATTTGTTTCGGAGTAAACCATGGGCACCAGCTATTTACGAGAACTAACGTGTTTGGACAGTAGGCCCATAATCCAGCGCTCGAAATATCCCATGACTAGCTCAATCTATTGTAATACATTCACCAATTATTTCTTCAATTAGTGGTAAAGAATTGACCAACAAATTTAAGCTTAAAGATAATTTATTTAACTAGGTATTTATTATTGTAATTTTTAAATACTTTTAATTACGTATATGAACTTATTTAAATGATACAAGGACTTATCATAATTTCAGGCTCACACATGTATAATAGCAATTTAATATAACGAAGAATTAAATAATATTTGACATTTAAAATACATGAAATCAATATAACATATCCTAAAGCATTAACACACATAACATTTCAAAACACACACATCAACAGTTTTTTATGCATGCTATAGAGTTCATTATTATTTGACTCTGGGAGGCTTCAAATTATTGCAATGGCTACTTTACTTAGAAATGGAAATAAGAAAAATGTTATTTGTTACCTAGGGTTTTAGAATGTGGATACTTCTTGCTGTTTAGTGATTCAAATGAAACTCTTCCCAACCAGTTGGGTTCGAAGCCCTGTGAAGGTTTTTATGTTTATTATTTCAGTGGTACTATTCTTAGATACAGTTAGACATCGGGCAGCTTCAGATTGTTACACAGGCATCACTTTTACCAGGCAAATTGCTGATCTTCCATTAGACTAAGGACTGAAGCAAGATCATATATTTCTAAAAGCTGGTCAACACTGCATGGTCTCTGATTCTGGATACATCACAGATTGCTTGATTGATTGACTGAACTGAACTGCAATCTGAACTGATTAATTGATTGAACTGAAGTGCTTATGATCTCAGTTGTAATCTCAACTAACTGTCCAATGAAAAAACTGGACTATTTATTAGGATGACCTGTTGTCATTTTGATAATTGGTTTTTATGTTTGCCGGTTATCTCTGTTGTTGAAGTTCCTCCACTGTTTTCGAAAACATTCCTTAGATAAGCTTCTAATTATGTGTTTTCATTTAGTAGCCATTGCAAATTTGTTTTTAAATTCGTAGCCATTGCAAATTGTTGTTTTACATTTGAACTTCTATATCATTTTTTAATATTTCACACACACATTTATTTTATCAACAAGCACTCATTTTGCTATGTTTAAAATCACCTTGGCATTTACATACATATATATTTCTAAAATCAAATTTTAGTTTTTAAGATTTCCTTTTTCTTTATCTTAAATGAAAAAGAGATATTTTTAATTATTTGAAAATCAACTACCTTTTTTTTAATATTTTAAACGAAAAGAGAGAGATTTATTCTTAAAATTTTATCAAGTTAAACCTTCTCCCCCTTCTAATTAATTAATAGTAACTTTTATAAATTATTTCATTTTTTAGCGTACATTTTGTTTAATAAAAAACTCTTGAAACTTTTTATAAATAACAATCTCTCAAACTGAATCGTACAACTTTTATTGATTATTTTCTTTTATTGAGCTGTATTTTATTTAAACTACTAATAATAGAAAATAAAACTCTTTAGACTTTTATTCTGACTTACATATATTTTATTTATTTATTAACCTTCGCGTTATTTATGAGCATTTTATTTTAATATTTTTTTTTTAGCCAAAAATTATATATATGTACTGCTATGATCGTGGTACAATATATTATATAATATTAAATCATTTATGCTCTTTATTATACAGTATATAAATTTGTATTCAAATATAACAAAAGTGGTTTTTGTACAGTGTAATTTTGTGTCTCAGATCCAAATTTGAGGCAACCTTATTTTATAGACATAATGATTCTCAAAAAAGTTTAATAATTTATTACTATGTATTGGCATGTTTATGTTTTTTTTTGCATATTGTATTGGTGTGTTTGTGTTTTCTCTTGCGTGTTTGTATAACAAGTAATGATTTACATATATAGAGCAGTGCAATATACATTTTAAAAAGCGATAATCAAATGTACAGAAAAGCTGCAGTTGATAAAGCAATCACAAAATTTACTGGGCTGAATACCATGTGAAAATATAAATACTTAAGACCAATAAAAAGAGATTTCAAATGGTGTGTGTAGTGGTACCCACAATGGTTATGCATATACCACATAGAATTCTATGCAGGCAAAGAATCAAATTTTGATTCTTGTCTATGCCTTGATACTTATGCTGTGGAATCAGTAGTTTTGCCACACCGTGCATCACATTATTTTCAAGTCTGTAATTAGCAAATGAGCTATATGCAAATAAATTA
Organism: Epiperipatus broadwayi; assembly: GCA_028023455.1. Classification (NCBI taxonomy): domain Eukaryota; kingdom Metazoa; phylum Onychophora; class Udeonychophora; order Euonychophora; family Peripatidae; genus Epiperipatus; species Epiperipatus broadwayi. Next base: position 6,596,879 of record JAQFVV010006205.1, on the reverse strand, counting down.
TATCTATGTGGGACAATAAATATAACAAGATAGCATCACTGGTGTGCATAAAGAATATAAACATCACTGATGTACACAAAAAAATATAAAATGAAGATATGAAACTCATTTTATCAATGATACAGACAGTAGCATACAATTTCTAGTTTTAGATAGACAAGAAGTCAGTTGCTATGATGACAAATGCATATTCATCTTCAGGAAATGATTTGTTTTGTATCTTTTATTAGGATGAATCTTTTTCTTATAGTCGCCTTTGAGATTTGGTAACTTTTGGGGTGCAAGATAAAAATGAAGAATTCATATTGTGACTTGTTTTGCAGATTCTAAAGCTATGGATTGTCTCAGATAAGAAATATTATATATTGTTTGAAAGATAATTTTGTGAGGAATACAAAGAAATTATCAATGAAGATGGTATTTCAACTTAGTTAATGATAAATTAGAAATTATGAACAAACAATAAAGTAATAATTATATCGGATGTTGAAATTTCTTTATTTCCTTATTTTTTGAATGGTAATTATTATTTGTCTTAGTCTTATTGCTTTCCTTAATTTTTATAGTTTCTATGAATGTAAAGTTTTTTTGCTCTAACATTATTAAAACTGAAGTTATTGTGAAAATTGTATCTCAGGTCAGTTTTTTTAAAAATTCAATATGGCACCTGGAACCATACCAGATAATAAATATTATAGATATATTAAAACAATATTTTCCAAATTTTTCGTTGCCTCCAAGGCACTAATTATATTAAATACATTTGAAATGACACTTTATTAACTTTGTTTATTTTATTAAACCACTAAACATCATATGATCACCATTTCTTATGCTTGCTTATAACTGTTATTAAAACAGGCAAAACTCTCCATACAGTAGTGCTATTCAGTGCAAGCCAGAGTAATCAATGGATGCCAGAAGGCTTGTGCATAAAATCCCTATCTAGTGCCTACTCATCCAATATCCCCAGACTAGTTTCTAGCATGTGGCTTTCGTCAGTGAGGAGCCTTGGATCAGAGAGCACTGCACTTAGATCTTAGGATCTAATGCAATCCTCCAGCAGCTACCTTTTATCTACTAGATATAGGGATTTTATGCACAAGCCTACTGGCATCTATTGATTACTCTGGCTTGCACTGAGTGGCGCTACTGTATGGAGAGTTTTGCCTGTTTTTATTTTATTAAGACATACAAAAATAAAAATTAATTATATAATTAATTTCTAGGAAAGTCAAGTGATGTTGACACAACAATGTGAAGATTGAAAACAACAGTTTTTTGACCAAACTGAGATTTTATTTTTCATTTTTCTTAGTATAAATTAATCCCAAAACTTTCAGCTTTGAATTTTTCACTCTCATAATTAACTATTAAATTATATTAGAGTACTAAATTGATTAAACAAATTTATTCTTTATCGAATTGGAATTGATTCAAGAATCTATAGCTTTCCAATTCCATTTTTACCATTACTCTCCAAACCATTATAGGCAATCTAACAAAATTAAAATAAAATTTTTATTGATTAAAACTATTTCACTGATAATTTATTCCTTTTTAAGATCTAAAAAATTAAGTTTTAATGGGTATAGCTTTTCTATTTTCTAATGAAACATGCTTATACTCATAAGAAAAAATTGAAAAATATGGCAAATTCTTGCAATGTTTTATGTTATTAATATGATAATGATAATGGCAAATCAAAAAAAAATTTGAAGCAATAAATGCTTTCAGAATCCACTGAAGTTGTGTTTTGATTTATAAAATTATTTTGAAAGAGCATTTTTTAAATTTATTTATGAATCATTTATATTGCTTTGTTTCTATGCATTGTTATTAATATTAATCTCTAACTTAAGTCTAAAATCTTATTTCACATTTTTAAAAATGAAAATATATATTAAAATTCTGATTTAATAGAATTGAGTTGTTATTAATAAATTTTACTTATAATTAAAGTTAAAATATTATTATATCAAAGTTAAAAAATAATTATAATGTACAGGCATATATATTTTATGTATATGAAAATCTTAAGGAATAACTAGCAAATGCTAATGAATCTATGCAGCCATCTACACCCAACTTAAATTTAATACATTTCAATAATTTAGTTAATAAATACAAAAATAAAGAAAAATGGAAATGATTAGTAAACATATGCATAAAAAAAATTATTAATAATTGATTTAGAATTTTTTTTTAGGTCAGACAAGAGTTCTTATTTTCAATTTCTAATTGCAAGTTTATAAAAGTTCATATTAGATAAACAAAAAAGTTCATACTTTCCAGATTCCGGCAGATTTAGAGGTCCATCTTAGTGATCACTTTCGCAGATTGTCCATCCTTCTTGGAAATAAAGCCGCTACTTGGCAATACTTGGGTCAGGAACTGTCATTGGGAGGCCTCAGCTGATGCAGGAAATGTAATCTTTTGCAAGACTCCTACATCATGGAGTCTCTAATACTGCTACAGTTCATAGAAAATCAAGTCAGCTTTTAGCAACAACAACTACTACTATTTTGCCTTTTGTACTTTTATAGCCTCTTATCAGAAATCCTACGGATCGATCTAACATGATGTCACTGATCCTAATGTCCGGATGTTTTCCATTTTGGTCCGTGCACTTGTTGCTACTTCAGAGCAGGAAACAATCTTTAATTTTTATCTATATCTCCTATCTGACATTTTAATTATTTAAGTGCTCCAAGGGCTAGGTTTGCTTTAAAACAATCGTTTCCATTTACTAAGATTAAACATGATAGAAATTAACATTTATTTCAATTTTTCAAAAATATTAATCTTTATCTTTAGATCTTTACTTTTTTTTTTAAAGTTTTCCATCTGTGCCATATATATATGTTAAACACAATTCTTCTAATTTTCTTTTAGTTTTTAATAAAACACTTTTTATTTGCGATCTTTTTCCCCTTTAAGTATTAATTTTAAAATAATGTAATGGCATATGTATACCATTACAATATATACTTTTTAATAATAGTCTTCTTTGATAAAAATTTATTCTTTCATTGAAAAGAAAATTTTAATACTTATTAATCCAGGACAATTTTAGAAAGCTGTCTTATATATTAATAATACTAATAAACACAAGTGCTTGAATTTATATAGTATTTGAATTCATGAGAAATAAAAATAATAGTAAGAGAAAAAACGTGTAAATTTCATTAGAATTGATGCTGAATAATTAAATAGAAATATAAAAATATTAGTTTTGGTATTACATTGAACAATATCAAAATATTTTGTTTTGAAATGTCTTGTTTTGATTCACTTATTCATAACATTTACATTAATGAAATATATGTAATTTATTCAATGCAGATTAGCAAATTAAACAAAAAAGGGACATAGTAATTGCTAAAGTTTGTGTAGATTTGAGATTTTTTTTATAATGTTAATTTAAAGCCTTGTATATCTTGGAATTATAATACACTTTAAAAACAAAATGTGTTATAATTGTATATTTATATTCTTAATCATTAGAAACCAGTCAACACTTAGACAATCCCAATATAGATAACAATCATTAATCTCAAACTGTTGTCAAAGCTACCTCCTATTGTTAAAAGGATGTTATCTATATTGGGATTGTCTAAGTGTTGACTGGTTTCTAATGATTACGTATAAACCCATTTAGCCTTGAGCATTATTATATTTATATTCTTGGATATTATTACAGAAACTTCGAAAACATGAATGGAAGTCCATTATTCCTAATTCTCAGTTGATCATCATTCCTCATCCATTGGATTCTCCTAACAAGTGAGTGTTGCTGTCATTTTAACTGCCTTTTAGCTTAAGAATAGCTATAATATTTATTGAATGATCAAAGAAATTAAGTTTTTGTATAATCTGTAATGTGTGTATGTGTTTTAAATTAGACTAAATGTGTTAAGGATAAAAAAAAATTGTTTATATTAAATGATAGTAGAATTTAATCAATGTTTTTTTTTTTTTTTTTAAATGTGCAAATCTTTTATAAACTATAGTCAGATTATTCATCTTGTAAACTTGTAAGTTAAAGCAGTAAAAATTTAATAACTCTTAATTTACTTTCTTCATATTTTTATTAGTCATCCATTAGACTAGAGATTTTCTATTAATGATTACTATTCTTGTAGTATAATTTTCACTATACTATTATCACACTACAAAAGTATTATTTATTAAGTGGCTAATCTCCAATCTAATGAAGGACTAATAAAATTATTAATTAATGCTTATATAAAATTGTTTTGAAAATTTCTAACATTATGCAAAACAAGAAGGGATTGATTATAACAGTGTCTTTCAATTTTAGAAGTTGTTATACATTAAATATATATTAAAGAAAGTTGATATTTTAATAAAATATTAAAGTTGATAATATTTATTATCTAATAATTTTTTATATGGAAAATAGACAAGTGAAACAATAATCTTTTGTAAATTAAAAGAAAAATAATAAAATGCAAAATTTATAACAAATAATATTAATATATTATTTGCAAGCTCTATATTTCAAATTATAATAGAGCAGGGGTCCCCAACCTTTTTGCACTTAAGAGCACATTCTATAATACTGGCCAGGTGGTGGGCACCATTTATTTTTTCAATGTAAATTTATAGTTGGATATTGTTAATAATACACATAAAATTTTAACATATAATTAATGTTTATATTTTTACGCTGTAAAAGTATAGTATGCCCTACAATTTGATTACAATATAATACAATAATTTATAAGAAATTTTAAAAATTATTTGTATCAGATAAATAATTTTTTATCATGTTCGGATAGCGGTGGGCACACGTAAAATGGTCTGCAGGCACCATAGTGCCCGCAAGCATAGGGTTGGGGACCCCTGTAATACAGTATTCATTTTTCAGAAATTTATTATAATGTAAATTAGACATAATGTATAGTAGATGCTGTAATAAGAATAATGTAAACTTGTTTTTTCTTTATTATTTTTAAATAGCTGTATTCTTTGTTACAATTGCAAAAATTATGTGTTTTTAAAAATAACAAAATTTACATACACACATATATGTCTTAAATACAGCATTTTCCAACATTATGTATGCAATTTTGAGTTTTGAAAACTTAATTTTCCCAAGAAAATGCAAAACAGCATTTATATTTGCAGCCTTGATATTTATAATTCAGATGTAAGAATAGTTTTTTCATATAGCTTTTAGATTCTTGAACATATGGAGAATTCATTTCCATTCATTTTAAAATGCATATAAATAAAAAGCAATAAGTCATATGTACATAATATTGCTAAAGATAGCATTTTCCAACATTACATATGTCTAAAAGTACTTGTAGATTTGTTACTTCTATATATATCTGTCACAAATATTTCATTTTATATTTGCTTGGCAGACTAGCTTGGTCAAGGGAGTTGAAAAATGATTTAAAAGAATTCTTTTGAGTTAATAAAACTAGACATTACATATATAATGTTAGAAAATGTTATATTTAATAATATTATTCAAACTTTGCTTTGATTGTTCGCTTATATAACCTTTAAAATGAGTATAAATGATCTCTTTTAATTAAGAATGTTTCCAAGCATATTTTTTAAAAAAAAATGCTTACATCTGGTGTGTAATCGCGTTCATCCTTATCTAAAAATGCTTGTTAGATTTGCTATCTTTATATATATCTGTAACCACAAATGTATTTGACTTTTTTTTTTGTTAACTATCTAGCAAGGACAAGAAGTAAAAATTTAGCCTGCTGTTAAATTATCAAGACCAGAAATTATTGT